>PVJS01000446.1:0-130582 GCA_004027185.1 Glis glis | reverse complement strand
TTTTTTTATACTTTATTTTGAAACCAGGTCTCACGAAGTTGCAGAGGGCCTCACTAAATAGAGAGAGAGAGAGAGACAGGGAGAGAGAGAGAGAGAGAGAGAGAGCTGAGGCTGGCCGCGAACCCGGATCCTCTGGTCTCCGCCTCCCAAAGTACTGGGATTACAAGCGTGTGCCACCACGCCCAGCTGAGTGTACATATTTAAAGTGCTTGGAATGGTGCCTAGCACATAGTAAGTTCTCAATAAACAGCAGACGTTGTTACCGTTTGTAAAAAATAATAAAGGTATATAAGGAAATTGTCACTTTTAAGAAAAGATAGTATCAACTGGTGAATAACTTAAAGATTCTTATAGCATCTGAGCATTTATTATTTACCAAACATTTTTATGTGTACTCTCTCATTTAAGCCAAATTATCAAGTAGTAATAATTGTTATCACCATTTAATGGATGAGGGAACTGAAGCATAGAAAGTTATTAGGCTTACTTAAGTCTCACTGATAGGAAATTACCTAGGAAAAATTTAAACAGGTTTGTCTGAAGAGAGACAGCATATCTAACTACTGTGCTAAGGCTCTATGATCTCAATTTTAGAGTGAGTAATGAATAAGCAAAATTGGCAGCCTTTTAAATGCAATTGGAAATGGTATCTCACATGTACACCTGGATTCTATTTTTACTGTAATCAAATATTTCAAATTAGATAACTTGAAAATCCGGAAAGATGAGCAAGTCTATAATAATGACAGTAGATCCTTGCACTAAGTATTTACTATGAGACACTTTACTTTCATTCCCTCATTTATACCTTTCAGTGAAGGCTGGAGTCCATGGGGATTATGCCATGCCCTTAACCATAATTCTTTACTATCTTGCAAGCCAAGGAGCATGCAAAGAAACCTTGTAAAAGAACATGCTGAAAATCATTTAAAGATCTTTGTTGAGTAGAATTCCATTGTGTGTATTTCCCATAGTTTTGTAATCCATTCGTCTGTTGATGGACACCCAGAAGAACAAAATAATATCATTTACAAGAAAAGGGAAGGACCTGGAGAACATTATGTTAAGTGATATCAGCCAATCACAGAAAGAGAAGGGTCATATGTTTTCTCTAATATGCGCAAGCTAGGGAAGAGTTGGGATACAAGAGGGACTCCAGACAAGGGTGGAGAAGCCTCAGTGGAGTCAGGGAAGTGGTCTAAGGGAAGGGGAAGAACGAAATTCATTAATGGAATTACTACCATTGACCATGTGTACATATGAGAATATACCATCAATCTCAGTACTATGTATTGGGAGGGGGAAAGGAAGGCAGGGGGGGGGCACCAAGTGCTGTGTGCATGTGTGTTACTGTCCACTTGATTCTCATTGTGATGTTAGACTATACTGCACCAATAAAAGCACATTAAAAAATAAATATCTTTGTTATTTTGTCTTTCCTAAGTAAATATTAACAACAGGAGGAAAATATACTCAAAATACATATGAGAGAAAAAAAATCCTACACTAGTGTCAATTACAAATAAATACTTTAGCCGGGTGTGGTGGCACACGCTTGTAATCCCAGTACTTGGGAGGCTGAGATCAGAGGATCTGGGTTCGTGGCCAGCCTCAGCTACTTAGTGAGGCCCTCCACAACTTAGTGAGACCCTGTTTCAAAATAAAGAACAAAAAATAGGACTGGGGGTGTAGCTTAGAGGTAGCATGCTCCTGGGTTCAATCCCTAGTACCGCAAAAAAAAAACTTTAAAAAATAAAACCTTTCAGATTTTAACTAATTCATCAGAGATAAAGCAATACAGTTTCATGCCTCATCACAATTTAATAAATATTACTAAAATATGGCAACTGCCACCAAGACTCATTAGCAAGCTGTTTGCATAATATAAAGTTATCTGGAATTGTTTTGGGGAGTTGGTTTGTCAATGTAATACACACAGTAATCTCTGAAGAAACTCAGGAACATATGGTCTGTGCTCATCAGCTAACCCCAGGGGATTGCACCAGAATCTCTCTTCTTGCAACTAGATGACATTGAGAGGAGAGATCGAGAGAAGATAGGGAAAGAACTGGTGGGAAAAGGAACATTGATTACTCAAACCATAAAATTGCACTTGGAAGCATAAATCAAGAATCACAAAGTTCACATCTTCAAGGAATCTGTTAAAATGGAGGTTGGACACTACAACATTGGAAATTCCTAGAATGTAAATTCTGAATCTGGGCATACACATCTAAAATTAATCATTTCAGCAATGGCAGTAAACTGCTACATGCAACTGCTACTGGCCAACAGATGAGTCTCATTCATTTGTTTTTCCAAATTGCAGTTCCTCGGAATATAGTTTTATTGTTTCATATTCTGAAGTTTATATATATATATTAACCATCTCTCTCAAAAGGACTGCGACACATTTTCTAATTCAAAGAATCATCTTGTCCTAATCAAATAGAAACTGTAACGTTGATAACATCTCTCATTGATCATTTATTTATAAGAAGTAGTAGATACTTTAAAAAATATTTTTCTTTAATAACCATCCCTGTTTCCTGGAACTGGATGTTCAGAAACAATTTCCAGCCAAAGATCTGACCACTCAATTGTGTTAACTATCCCAGTGTGGATTTGGGTCTGGCTATTAGTGCGATAATGTGACAGATCTGTACTTCATGCTCTGGGATACTTTCTTAATAAAAATATTATCACAAGAGGAAGTTTTTAGGACAGTAATACACACATGAATGCATTACTTTTGGCTATTTGGAAAAAAATTTTTGTAAGGAGATTTTATCAGTTTTATGCCCGTGATCTTCCATTTTAATTTTCTTCTAAATCCTTTCAGTTTTTCATTATATCACAAATCTCTATATGCTGCAAGTTCAGCCCTCTCCCCTATGCAAAGTAAATCCTGGGTCATTTGAAACATGTGTCTTTATCAAACTTTCATAAGTAATGCAATTGATACAAAAACATACAATACATATTCAAAATAACCCAAAATAATAAACTATAACCCTTTTGATTGTTTCTGTTAATTTAAGGAGGAGTAGGATTAAGATACATATTTTATGTATAGACTGAATATTTTCCTGAGAAAATAAATGAAATTAGAACTAACAGGAAGAGAGCTGAAATATTGCTATAGCATATTGAGACCGGAGGTTTGCAGACAAAAATGTATAAGGAAATGGCAAAATTGCCAAATATACAGATTATAAAGATAGAGTTAATATTGCATTCATTTAGACATTTCAGACTTGGCCAGACTCATCTCAATGAGTCTATTTTAAGGTGAAGTTAGTAAAAAGACTGGCTCCCATCTCACAGAAATTATTCGAAGTTGTTTTATGTGGAAACAGCCTGCCTCATGTGATTGTGCTGAGATGCTCTTCAGCTAGAATGCTGTGTGTGACTTGAAATTTAAATCTAAAGCAAATCCAATCAGGTGCCAGGGTGCCAGCCTGCTGGCCTGCCATGTTGGGAGGAAGTGTGAGTGGAGGGCAGGGGCTGGATGGAGACTGGGACGTGTGAAAGGGAAGACTTCAAACTTTGGGGCTGAAAGAGCACAGGGAGCCGCAAGAAGCAATGTGTGGGGCTGAATAATTCATGATGCAGTACTAATTTTGACTCTGAAGAAAATTGCTTTCTCGCTGTGCCAAAAGCTAGGCAATGAGACCAAAAACTCAAAGAGGAAGCTAAATGGAAGGGGGGCACACCCCCTAAATCAACGCCACATTAAATCGACAAGCTGTTTAAGTTTGCAAGTATTGTCAAAACACAGCAACAGACAGTTTCAACTTTACCTAAAATTCAGTACATTTATGCACATACTGATATTTGAGAAATGATATGTAAATATCATATTTTTTTTCAAAAATAGTTCCTTGATATTAATGCAGAGATTTCCAATAAGGAAATAAGCATTTGTGTTTCTCTGGGTCTGATAAAAGCAAGCTGCATATATTGGTATAGTCTAACAGATCCATCATCGTTTTGTTCTTAGAGAATCATATGGGTGCCAGAAATGACCTTTTGAGCTAATTAACAGAGCTGCCATAAATATGGAACTTGATAAATGTTAATATTTATTGGCTTCCTAAAATCCAGATGGTCTTCCTTGTCCCCCACCATCCTGCTTTTTTTTAGATGAAATTAAAGTACGACTACTTCTAAAATGTAACCCTAGGCATCCTGTCATGTGTTCATTTAATTATTGTCTTTAATGGTTATTAAATACTAATTATGAGTATTTCTAAAGAAAAGCCACTGATTCACTTTTAAGCCATTAACCAAACCTTGAACTAGAGGAGTTTGCACTCCCGTGTAACAAGGTTGAGAATTCTCGTCCTAGATTTCTTTCTTTTTAAAGAGTTCTTTTGAGTTGTTATGGTTTGGACATAGAATGGCCTCTGGAAGAACTCATGTATTGACAATGCAGAATGTTCAGAGGTGAAATAATTAAATCATTAGGGGTCTTATCTCATCTCTGGATAAAGCATTGATAGATTAGTGGATTTATTGGGTGGTAAGGCAGGCAGATATTGTATGGCTGGAGAAGGTAGATCATTTGACATGTGTTCTTGGGGACAATATATATGTCCATGGGCCCTCTTTGCTTTCTCTTTGCTTCCCACAATCATACGCTGAGTGCCTCAGATGTGACTTGGCCTAATATGGACTAAAAGCTTTGAAGCATACAGAAGTGTGAGCAAATAAATCTTTCTTCTTCTAAGTTGTGGTCATCAGGTATTTTGGGTCACAGCAGCGAGAATGCTGATGAAACATGAGTTCAAGCCTCTTCTCCACAGGTCAATGCATGGAATTAAGAGAATGAAAATGTTTGAGACAAAGTCTTTCTCCTCTTTTCTCCTTTTCCTTGTTTTGTTTTTGAGCATAAGTCCAGATGCAGCTCCAGTAGGAGGACATCAGGTGTCCTTGGCAGGGAAATGCATCCCCACCAGAGGCTGAGGACCCATGCACAGGATGTGCTCACAGCCAAGACAGTCTCTTAGGACAGAAGTGGATTAAAAAAAAAAAACATCTGCTGGCAAAGATAAGGATCTTCCCTTAGTGGCTTGCACTATTGTTACGGGGCTGATGTGACACTGTTCTTTAGGACTGGTTGGAAATAGTAGCTCATAATCTACAGGGCCATGAGCAGTCCAAAGTCAAATTCAGTTGAGTGTGCATGGCCTTCCTCTTAGTGTGATATAGTAGTGCAGTGGCCTGGGTTAATGTAGATTTTGGAGAGGGCACAGGCTGATTGTACTAGGCATTTTTTATAGGTACTATAATACAGTCCTACATCAGAACTGCACTGCACCATGCCTCCACCCCAGGGACCTGAACACCTACTCTTTGAGTGACAAGGAGTGCTGTGATTGAACACAATGTTGTCTACTGTTTAGTAAACACTGTTTGGGTCAGTGTGGAGTTGGGAGCTGTGGAGACAGAAAAAATGGGTTCTAGTTCCAGGCCTGCCACATACTAGTTCTTTGAACTTGGCTAAGTCACTTCAATTTGCTTGGCTTCCATTTCCTCATGTGTAAAAGAATCATTTTGCTATTGCCAATTTCACTTGTTTCAAACTAATAATTCCTCTGAGATGTGTTCAGAGGATCAAAGGAGAAACTCATTGTATATAAACACATGCACATCTTCCTGTGATAGTTGCATCATGCACTGAACATTTTGTGGAGACTCAAGGAGATAAGATCTGAAAAGCAAACAGTGGCACTCAATAAATGTTGATTCCCTTCATTACAATGTCATGCACTTTCATTTCAGCCACTCTTAAGAATTTAGCACTTTTAGTGTCTTAAAACGTAGGAAATACTTTCATATAAGATAACTTGATATTTACAACAAGCCAATGAGAAGGACATGGAGGTTCCAAAGAAGTTGTCACTTGACTGGATTACCTGGATAAGGAGTGTGATTTTGTGCATTGTTGAGTATAGTATATGATCATTGCCCAATACCGATGTCTCTAAATTAATGAAACATGTAGCCTAGAAACCAAAGAGGGCAGAAAGACATGTCATGATCTAGTCTGTTGGTCAGAAACATTTGGATTAGGTGTCTTCAAGTATTTTGATCACACAATTCCATATGTAATAATGTGTATGAAAGATGAATACATGTGTGGTTCTCTTTATTTATATATTAGCTATGCCTGACAGAAGGAATATCTTGTGTGCATTGTAAAACATACATAAGCAGTACATTCAAAAAAATAAAAATAAATACATTGCAGGTCCTATACTTTTCTCCCTGTATCCCAAAGGATTGCACAGTTATAGCTGCCTAAACGGAAATGCCATTAACAAACACTGGTGGATTTCTGTGGGCTTCATTGCTCTTGGACTTGCTTCTGCTTTCTGGGTCAGAGAAAGTTGTGGGATGTGTGATCAGGTCAGACCAGCTTCTGAACGCAGTAAGGCTAAAACAAGAACATGCAGCTCATAAGAGGAGGTGGAGGGAGGGTAAAGACAGGATCCTGACACCACCCAACACTGTGACCTCATGCAAGACACATACGTGCTCCCTCAAACTTGGTTTCCTCAACCGGGATTTATCTAGGGGCTAGAAAAGAATGCCATGCTGTATTAAAGCCACTAACCTATGATACACTATAAAACATCAGGTGTTGTCAGTGCGCTTCTGTTCAGTGTCTACCCCAGCACCTTGGGCACTGTAGGCACGAAGTATGCTTTTGGTGAATGAATGAGCAAAAAAAAAAATATTGAGTGATGAATGAAGGAACACATTAACTTACTATGTCACCGAAGCTGTTTCCAGAAGCAGAAAGCACAGCAAAATATGTTTTCGGAGTGAATTTTATGTTTCACTTTGTTTTGTTTTCATTTCCAAGAACAAGAATCTGGAACAAAACAGCTCCAGAGCTGGCTTGAAAAATTCCAGCGCTCAGAGTCATTGGTGAGGACTCCGGTCCTTTCCACCAGGCCCTTCTGAGCCACTCGATTCTTTCTCTTTGACTGCTTCTACTTAATTTCCAAGAAGCTGCCACAGTTCCAAGCGGCTATGGAGATGGCAATGTCCAGAGGCCTAGAAAGGGGAAGCATCTGTTCTTACAAAGTGTTTTGGGGGAAAAGCAAAACAAAACAAGACAAACCAGTCACCCACGCTCCCTTTCCCCTTAGGCTTAGTAGCTGGTACTGTGTCACAACACATTCTCCGGCAGCCCAGGGCAACAGCCATCATGCTGGAAGGATGGATTTCCTTCACCTAATTGAGGTTCATGCCTTGGGGCTGGAGACGAGGCCAGTCTACCCTGAAGCTTGTAGGGTTTATTTTTTATTATTATTATTTTTTTTTGCAGTACCGGGGATTGAACGCAGGGGCGTTCTACCTCCGCGCTACGCCCCCGGCCCTATTTTTTTATACTTTATTTTGAAGCCGGGTCTCACGAAGTTGCAGAGGGCCTCACTAAGGAGAGAGAAAGAGAGAGAGAGAGAGAGACAGGGAGAGAGAGAGCGAGAGAGCTGAGGCTGGCCGTGAACCCGGATCCTCCGGTCTCTGCCTCCCAAAGTACTGGGATTACAAGCGTGCGCCACCACGCCCGGCTTGTAGGGTTTATAATAAAGAAGGAAGGGTAGCTGTAGTCATGGGGTCAGCATTCCTCCTATGTATCCTACAGAGGGGACCACCCAACAGCGTGAGAAAGACAGGCATTGGCTCCTATCCCATTGCACCTGTTGTACATTCACTTCTGTTCTTATTTTTAACAAAGACTTTTATTTCATAATGGCTTCACAAGTTTCTTTAGATGCTTTTTTTTTTGTGGTACTGGGGATTGAACCCAGGGGCATTCTACCTCCAAGCTACACCCCCAGCCCTATTTTTTATTCTTTATTTTGAAACAGTCTCATTAAGTTGCAAAGGGCCTCACTGAGTAGCTGAGGCTGGCTGGGAAACTGGATCCTCCTGTCTCAGCCTTCCAAGTACTGGGATTACAAGCAAGCACCACCACACCACGCCTGGTGTTAGATGCTTTTAAAATACTTTTATTGTTGCACTGAAATTATTTATCATAGTGAGATTCAAAGTGATACAAACATACATGCACACATCACTTGGAATATTTCCCTCCCCATCCTACCCCACTTCTCCCTTGCCTCCCTGTACATGTTAGTGAGATTGATTGTGGTACAAAAAAATAGGATCAGGGAAAGTAAACACACATTTTCTCCAGCTAGGGTATCACTGAATCTTCTCTCTCATCTTACTAAAGTTTGTGCCGTCTTGCTCATTCTCAGTCCCACCCCCACGACCTTGGCAAATATCAGTTATATTCTTATACCTAGGGAAGTTCTTTATTAATGTGAAGTTAATTAAGAACATGTACATTTCTGACACTTATTACAGTGAGTAGAAACTAATTTTTTCAAGTCCAGTGAAATTTCATTAAGCCAAAAGCTTTTATCTCTTTTATCAGGACATGTGAAGAATTGTGATAAATAATTTGCTGTACTTTTGGAACAGATGCATTTAATAATAGCTCAGGTGAGCAAAATTAGCTATTAATCAAATTTGAATACAGGATTTCTTGGTAATAGCAAATGGGACAATATGGTTTATAGATATTATTTTGGTTTTAGATCACATAAACTATTTAGACTCCATTCTTCAAGTTTCATTTTACTTCTTTCTTTTTTCCCCAACATCCCCTGAAACTTCATATGTCTCTTCTCCAACCACTTTTTTTTAAATCTCCAATTCAAAATATATTTATTTTTTATCTGACTAATATTGGATGTGTAGGTATGCATATAAACGTGCAAAAGAATTTTGAGAATTTTTTCTGCAGACTCATCTTCTGTTACTATTTTTCAAGTCATTACTATGAAAAACCAAGATGTTCTGAAAAATGTATGTCATTTATGGCTGAAACAGGCATTTGCTTTTTTGATGTTCTACATCCCAATTTATGACAGATGGACAGACTTTTTAGCAACAACATTGTCTGATTTACACATAAGACTCTGGAGCTTTGTTTTACATTTTTAAAAACATTTAACATTTTTAATATTCTGTGGACCTAATTTATAGGTAAAATATCTGTGTAATTTTAAGAAAGTTGATAATTATCTGTATCCAGCCCCATATAAACAAAATAACATTTAAACACTTATAAAAATATGCCAATTAATTCTTTATTATAAACTGTCTGATTTGTATGTGGTTTATAAGGAAAATCCATGGGTATTTTCATGTATTTTATATTTTCTCTACAATACAAGATGATATTCTTTTAAAAACTTTCCAGTCATATTATTTCAACTTCTTATATTTTACTGTGACAATAGGATCCTGGTGGTCTTTGGCAAGAGGGCAATCAGAAAAGAATTACTTAACTTTTGGTCTTTTGGTTTTGCAAGTAAATGAGAAATTATCATAGAACACGAAATGTAAAATTTACAAGAAGTAAAAACCACTAAGTTTGTGTACACATAGAAGAAGCATTCAGTCACATTGTCAAATGAAAAACTTGGTAAAGTTATTTATCTGATCCATGATTATGATGGAATATTTTAATATACTTTCATGATAAATGAGCAAGACAGTAAGATTTATTAGAATGAAGGGTGTATGACCACTTAACAAACTGTTTCTAGGAAATATGTTCATAAATTTTGTTCAGAAGACAAACAGGATCCCAGGTATTTGTGTTTTAGGACACTACAGTTGTCATTCAGCCTCTGGCACACTTACTACCAGCATAAAAAAGGTGTTTACCATGCAAATTAGACCTTTTACCAATTCAGTGTACAAATGGGGGCAGTCAGAGCATCAGAGAATGTTCCTTACTGTGACAGGCTGATCTGACTTCCTGGTACACATATTAGAGCTTGCAGGAAAATCCAAGCTGTAATTGGATCTTTAATGTGGAGTTTCTGGAACATTTATGTAAATCTATGACTCTGAAAAAAAGTGGAAGCCCACTAATTTGTGGTAGATTTGGTATATTCTTGATTGACAAGCCAAAAAATTAGGAAAAAGAACTAGAAGGAGATGTCTACACAAAGGCCAGATGATTTTCTTCAGAAACAAGGAAAAGAATACTTGGAAAGTGTTGCAAATAAATTATCTTGGAATTTGATATCTACTTTGGATCATATCCAAAATATTGGTGGCTTAAAGAAAAGACAGTAAAAATCAGCAAATACATACATATCCTCATCATGAGAGATATTTGCTGATCTGTATTCATGCATTTCCTATACATCTTAAATTGTCATCAATCACATAGATAGGGAATCTGTCATCTGTTTTTAGTTATATTAAATAATAGTCTCTGGTGAATTTTTAAAACGGTATTTACAAATATTTGTACCAGTAGTATGATTTTTTGGAATCACATATTATGTTTCAGTTTAATGATTACAAGTAGTGAAAATAACACGCTCCCCCTTTTTTTCCACTAGAAAATAAACATGAAAACAGATTTCAGGAATCAGATATTCCAATCTTTGCCTAGTGTACTATTTGGAATAAAAAAGTTCTCATTTTAGCCAGGTGTGGTAGCGCACACCTGTAATCTTAGTAGTTAGGAGGCTGAGACAGGAGGATGGCAGGTTCGAGGCCAGCCTCAGCAACTTAGAAAGATTCTGTTTCAAAATGAAAAATAAAAAGTTCTGGGGGTGTAGCTTGGAGATAGAATGCTCCTGGGTTCAATTTCCAGTACCACACACACAAAACAAAACAGAAGTTCTCATGTTATGTTTCTGAAGATTATTTATACTGAGCAAATATAGACAGAGCTAATTCTGCTGCTCATCTTGAGTTAAGATCATCTTTTCACAATTCAAAGAAGTATATATATATATTTTTTTTTCAGTTAGAAGTGATTCTTCATTAAATTTTCTTTCTCAAAACTGTGGATCTGCCTGGAAGGTCTGGAATAGAACAAAAATGAAACTTGGAAACAGCAACTTTCACTTTGTGTGAAAAGGTTTGGGGAGGGTACCTCCAGGGGTGGTTACTTTTGTTAAGTGTATAATGTGACCATGTCTCTAGTGGACCCTGAGAAGATAGTTCAGTACGTGGACTGTGCATCCTGAATACCTGGGCTCAATCATCTTAACCAAGTCTTAGCCTAGATGTACCAGTGTATGTTCCCCCAGCCTGCAGCCTCAGGACCACCTGGGAACTTGTTAGAAATGCAAATTCTCAGGTCCTGCCCCAGACCTCCCTCATCAGATATGCTAGGGGGAAGGCCCTGAATCTGTGTTTTAATGTGCCTTGGAGGTAATTCTGATGCTGCCTAAGGTTTGAGAACCACTGTTCTAGATCTTGATGTGACCCAATCCTGTAACTTCCTTGCATATATCAGACAGTGTTATTGGGCTAATTCAAGAAAATCATATGATATGATTTCTGCAAAAGTGCTTGATTATCGCACGTACTCAAAAGACAGAGTGTCTGGGAAGTAACATGGCCCCGCATGCTCCCACCCCTGAGTGTGTTTGAAAGTCAGCCTCTAACATCACACTTCCTTCTTCTGCCAATCATTGCAGAAACGAAGGCAGCAAATACACAACAGTAATACACCCTTCAGAAATTGGATGTTATTAAAATTTCATTCCGTAACATCTTTCATTAGTTTTGTATTTCTTAAAATGCCTATCTTATTTTACTTTCTAAATGAAATTCATTTTCATTTCAGGACAAATGCATTTTTTCCCCTACCTGCTACCTTCATTTCCTACTTCATTCATTTTCTTTCTTTCTTTTTTTTATGTCGATACTTCATAGAGCATCCTTTCAACATTCAAATAAGGTATAATCACAAATACTCAAGGAAAACACACTTTTTGAAAGATTGGCCAGTTAAAATCAATGAATATGAATGAGCAGATCCTTTGTCTAGTCCACAAGTGAGATATCTCCTTTCCTCTGTCATACAAATAGGGAGGTAAATACAACACAGTCATTAATAATAATGAAATAATGTCACCTTATATAAGAACTTAGATTATATCTCATGAAATTGAACAGTCTTTTTGAGTTAAATATTTTCCTAATTTGTTCTTTTTATCACCTGCATGAAACTTTGCTGCAAAGATTTAGTCCAAGGTTGCAATAGGGAGTGAATGTTTAAAATGCATTCACTATCCAATGGGCAACAATTTTTCATTGTCTACTTGTTGACAGGGGATGTGGGGATCCAGTTCTATTCAGTCATGGAGGACACTCTGCTGTCTTCCCTCTGGGAAATAAAGCATCCCCAACATACGCCCTTTCTAAGGACACGTTCACCTCCAAGCTCAGAGCTCTCTTCTGCAGTCCTCATTCCAGACACTCTCCAGGTCTCACTTCCCACCTCTGTATTTGTCTCTCACGCTTTCTCTTCCCAAGTCTTCTGCTCCAGGTCTTACCTTCATGGTATACCCATGTGTCTTCTTCTGAATCTTTGCTTCAACTCTCTTTCCTTCTACAAAGCCATCTCCTACCTTTCCTAAGTCACTCTGTAGTCTTCTGAACTCGTTGAATTTTAATCCCAGTTCAGTAAATTTGTTTCTGGAGGTTTTGCCTTGCGGGCACTCAGGTTAGAAGCAAGGGCTGGAAATGGAAGGCTAGATGGGAGATGGATGGTTTGTTTGTATTCAGGGATGTCCAGAAATTGGTCTTCCTTGCAAAGAATGGTTAGAAGAAGAACTTGATCTATGGGGCACTTCAAAGGTCTATTCTGTTTGAATATCTGGGCATGCCCATTTTTACATGTTTAAAGTGATCGATGGAATGTTAGTGATCGTGGGAAAAACAGATAAGTTGTCCTGTACATACATTAATGAAATAAGCAATATCAAAGACTATCAGGGATAGGGATGTAGCTCAGTGGCACAGTGCTTGCCTAGCATTCATGAAGCCCTAGGTTTGATCCCCAGCACTATGATAAAGGGGGAAAATCTCACCTTGAACAATATGAAATAAATGTCACAATGTTTCCTTAGTCCAGCTACATCAATCCAGAAAAGGGTTTCTCCACCCCAACATTGTTAAAATTTTGGATTGGCTAGAATTTGGTCTGGGTGTGAGGCTTCCTTGTGCATTTTAGGATGGTTAGCAGTGTCTGCGTCCTCCATGTACTAGATGCCAATACCATGTACCCCCAAAATTTGTGATAATAAAAATGTCTCCAGATGTTATTAAATGTCTTGAGTGCAACATCATCCAGACATGGAATTCTGTGGTTCAGACTGTAAACATTTTAGATAATCACCCCCCCCCCCGCTTTTGTGGTGAAAGATGGTTCTGCTTTAAGATACACTTGCAAGATTCATCTACATGAACATCCTTTACACTTTAGCACTTTGCTACATAGTGTTGTGTTTCTTACTGCATGGTTAGTGTTTGAGTCCTCAATACATGCATTTCTTAATTCTATTTCTTCAACTTTTCTGGATGCTTTATCTGGGCTACAATGGGTACCATAGGAGATTAGTTCTACACCCTCAATTGTCCTAATAGTAATGGGTACACAGTAGTCCAAAATGGTTTTCCTTTTAGTAGTACTACATGAATAAAAACTTCTTCCTTGTCAAATTTCATCTCAATGATGCAAATTCAAAGAAAAATGAAAACAATACAGTATCATGAGACTGGGAAGAAAACTTAGAAATGCAACAATAAGATATATGTGCACACATACACATACACACAATTTTAATTTAATGGTTAATTTCATGAGGGTAAGTAACAGATAGATGGAAAAATATATAAATTGATAGAGATCATAACAAAGACATCACAAAGGCCAGAGTCAACCAGGAGAAGACATATAGGAAAAGTAGATATACATAACAACGGAAATTAAAATAGGATAATCATTTTGCTGGGAGATAGGAGAAAAAAATAAATCATAATACTGATAAAAGACTTATCAACAGAAACAATGAGAGCCTAAAGAAAATGGAATGGTGTCATTGAAAATAGTAAGGGAAAATAAGAATGAGGTTACCTTCCCATACCTGAGGAAAGTATTCTTCAAATGTGAAGATAAATTAAAGATGTTTTAGAGAAATACAAAGGAGAATAGTAGTCACCAGTAGACCAACCTGGAAAAGGAATAGAAGGAAGGTTAGTGACAAAAGAAACATGTTTTTAGATGAAAGCAAAATAATTAATGAATTCCAAGAGATAATTAGGTGGGAAAATATAAATAAATACTATTAAAATTTGAAAAAAGATAGGAGAAAATCTGAGTGAAAAGGCTTTATGATTTTTCACTTACATGGGCATATATATGTAATATGTGTGTGTGTGTGTGTGTGTGTATGTGTGTGTGTGTGTGTGTGTGTGTGTGTGTGTGTGTGTGTGTGTCCAAACCTGCTGAGGCCCTTTAACACAGGACATAGTGAAATATTTTATGAAGGCATCCAACTACACACTCCCTGTTTTTAGGAGTATAGTAGGCGAGGAGGTTTTAGGCAGGCAATCTTAAATACGAGCCGGGGGAATGTAAAACGGTGATGGGGTGGTAGGAATGTATTTCTTCTATGTGCTAGCCTAGAGTGAGGAACAGCTTCAGGGCACCTTCAAGTTGTTACTTATGGCAGATAATTGAAATCAGGGCTACTGCATCAGGGTATTTGAAAGGAAGAAAATCCAGGAGACTTCCTTGAGGTGGGGAGGATGTTTAGCAGAGGGTGTTAATTGAGAATATGAAGGTAGCCTTTTTACTAGAAATGTTCTTTAATAGCTTTAAGTGTACTCCTAAATATCACATCTATATTTCATTACCACGTACATCTCTACCTGTATTTCAATAACACATACATACATACCATGTAATCAATCATATTTGATTACCAAATTTTATTTTGAATGCAACTTTAAAAATTACAAAGGCTCAAAGTCTTTTGGGATCATGTTCAATCCTTCCTTCCTTCCTTCCTTCCTTCCTTCCTTTTTCTTTAAAAAATGTTAGTTTTAAAATAGGTGATTATCACATAGGGGAAATGCTGTAAGTAGAAATTTTCTCTGCTCCTTCTTTTTCCTCCTCCTTCCTGTGCACGGGGCTGGGAATAAAAGGCTGCAGGGATACCGAAAGAAGACATTTCACTTTGTAGCACCTTTAATATTTATAAAATGATTAGAGCTCTTGATTGTGGAGTAGGCTTGATTTAGAACTGAGGGTTTTTTAGGCATATATTTTAATCTGAATTCCACTCACTAACAAAAAAAATAATAATAACTTGGCAAGACAGAGGAATAAAAAATAGGTCACAAAATGTAAAATTTAAAGGCGGTCTTTCCAAATTTGTGTTTTATATATTCACTCACACTTTGCTCTTCTCATTAATCAACATCTTTCACATAGCGTGGTCAATGTACAACTTTCCAGCACCACCCCGAAAATGCAGCTTTTTGACCCCAGCATCCAAATGCCTTTCAACTGATCCTCTGACCTTGTAACTGGTGTGCTCTTTAAAATCTGCCAGGGCCTGTTTCTTTGGTTTTATATACAAGCAGAGAGGAATTGAGGAATAATTCTGCATAACATTCATCAGAGGAGACAGAAATTAAACTTAACAACAGTTTTAAATGCATGGAAAAATTTAAGCAGAGTTTTTACTGAAAACAAAATAAATTAACATGTACAGAAGAAACAGAAAAAAGTGAAACAAGTGAATTAATGAAGATGCTGTAAAATCTATAACTATCAGAACCATGGGCTGTAATGAATGGTCCTTCCTCTTGGAGACTCTTGGATCTCTCTGTCCTTATGTGCAGGGCAGATGCCAGCTGTTGCTGAGTTGCCCACAGTTGTCGCTGATGTCATTTTGACTGCGCTCTTTCTCATTGATCACTTCTATCCATGGTTTTCTAATCCCAAATGTTCGGAGTAGCCCAAGGCAGCCTGCTTTCTTGTGCTTGCACGCCCTGGTGTGACATCCCTCACCCTTTCTTCTCTTAAACATCCTCCTTTCTGTCACTTTGTTGTATGTGTGTATCATATAGTGGGGAGGACTTACATTTGTGTCAGAAAAATGTCTGGCCATTTAGCCCATTATGTTTTATGCTAAGTAATAACTTACGTTTTTTCACCTTTATCAACATGAAACTAAATTCTTTCCTTTGTTTTACGTTTTTGCCTACACTTCAGTGTTATCTCAGAATGTAGTGGCAACCAGATAGGCCTCTCTTTCATGAAGCCTGTAATCCAAAAGAAAGAAGAAAACCATTTCCTAAATAAGTCAGGACTAGCATTGCTTGTGATAAGAACTAAGGAGAATTGTAAGGTACATTGAGGAACTGGGACAAGCCCCCCAAGTAAGGCAGACACCTCGGCCAGTCTGCAGGGACAGTACAAGGACTGTTTCACCATTGTGTTTCCAGAACTGAGGGAAGGAAGATGGCAGAGGCCACATCAGGCCAGAGTATCTGAGTGTGGTCACCTTTTGTAGGCTATGCCTTCAACTGATATCCTTTGATCAGGGACATTTTCTCACATAACATCTCTTGCATTGTTGAGGTTCACCTTTAAGAATAACACGTATTCAAATGTAAGCGCTCCATCGTCTTCAATACCTATCGTTTTTTTCCCCTTATTTTTAGTGATTTGTCCTTTTCTTCTGAATCCCAGGTGAGCATCTCACATTGATCCTTGGCAGCAGTACTGTTCTCCAGTGCCTCCAGCGTGGATTTTTACTATGATTTTTCATTGTGATCATCTCTATATCTCACCTCGCCCTCTTTCCTAACTCATTGTACAGCTTTTTTTTTTCTCTTCCCTGTTAGGTTCATTTTGCTTTTGGCTAAGTTGTATGGAGACCATGCAATTTCTGCTTTTGCATTGAAGCCATGTTGATTTTTGAGCCGTAAGAAGATTCAAATTTTCTTCTGGATCCTATAGTAGATCAGTATAGTATCTTCTTTCTGAGAATCTCCAGTATGTCCTCTCGGGATTTGTTTAGTTAAGAGACCACTAGAAAAAAAGAGCTCAACAACACAGTACTTGGGTGCTGATTCTTTATTGGAAGGGGACATCTAGGACAGTCAGGGGAGACTTGTCTACTCCAGAAGGCAGGACAGACAGACGGGATGGGATGGGAGTCGGTCACAGCAGTTGTAACTAAACTGGGGAAGAAGCCAAGGAAGGGTGTAGGGCATATATAAAGCTAACGGAATCTCAGAGAGTGTGTGAGTGTGTGAGAGTATGTGTGTGTGTGTGTGTGTGTGTGTGTGTGTGTGTGTGTGAGAGAGAGAGAGAGAGAGAGAGAGAGACTCGATGCATCAGAATATGTAATTTATCCCAAAAACATAGGTTACAAGGCAGGTTGTCTTATAATTATCTATATCCTAGATCTAGTGTCAAAAAAAGCATTTTCACCACTCCAGAGTAATACCTGTTTCTTGTAGGCATTTACTAATTCATATCTGTTCCGTCTTGGCAAGACTTCCCCCTTCTGTATCACCTAAATCACAGGGAGTCGGACCTGGCAATTTTTAACTATGGAAAACCTTTTTATTTCCACCAGAGATTCTTCCAGGTTTTGTATTGCCTTTGCCTACCCAGAGCACAATGGAAGAGTCCAGCAGCCACCCCAGGGACACATGCATACAGACATACACACCCACTCCTGCACCACACACACGTCCACCCATGACCCCCAACACACACACTCCCCCCACATTCTGCCCCATTTTTTGGCATGTTCTTCCTCTTAGGAAAGTTGTCAGTAGGAGGACAGGAATGGTCAGGAAAGAGGATCAGCCCCAGCACTTACAGAAAAGAGTGCCCCAGGGCTGTGGGCACAACTGTGTGGCTTTCTGACTGGGGCACCCTGGAGGACACACAGCAGCTGTCTGTTCTACGTGACTTCTATTTCAGGAAGATAGAAAGTGTTCTAAGATTCTGGCATTAGACTCAAGTTAGTTTTCACAGTTATGAGTTTCCATCTTTTGTGTGTGTGTGTGTGTTGCAGTGGAACTGCTAGCCAAGTATAGTTGTTTTTGTTTATTTGTTTTATTTTGTCTTTATTTTCCTCCCAAATTCCTTATAGATATATTTTTTTGCTCTTTTGATGTCATTAATATTAGTATTTAAAAGGAGTTACATTTTGTGTCATTATAATATGCTACAATATTACTGAATTGTTAATAGGTTTTTAAATCATTCCCTTAATTTCTTTTGTGGGGAAAGTATAAAAATTTGATTTTCCAACTAAGGAATAGTGTCTGTCTGAGGACTGACTCTATGGATGAATTTTTTTTTATTGAATTTCCTGATACCACAGTGTAAAAGAAATAACTCAAAACCAATTTGAGAACTGGCTTACTACTGGGTGCTTAGAAAACCAGGTGAAAACAACTAAAAACAACAAATATGAACACGACATAGAGTGTCACCCAAGCCCACATTCACAAAAATGCCCTACACAAGGAGCCTGTCTAGTGAGATTCTAAAACATGTGAAGAGCCGAGCATGGTAGCATATGGCTATAATCCCAGTACTTGGGAGGCTGAGACAGGAGGATTGCAGGTTCGAGGACAGCCTCAGCAAGCAATGAGATTCTCATCAACCTAGCAAGACCCTGTTTCAAAATAAAAATAAAATAGGACTGGGGATGTAGCTCAGAATTAGAATGCCCCTGGGTTCAATCCCTAGTACCCAAAATAACATAAATAAATGAATAAATAAATAAATAAATAAATAAATACAAAATCCCCAGTACCAAAATAAATAAATAAATAAAAACAAAATCCCCAGTACTGAAATAAATAAATAAATGAATAAATAAATAAATAAAACATGTGAAGACATTTAGTGCTAAAGTGGCCAATAAAATCTCTCCAGGTGATAAATTTTAAGGGATGATCTGATAATTTAAACTTAAGAATGCTTAGAATATCAAAGCAAAGATTGAAAATATATACCACTAAAAAATTAGCTAGCAGTCATGTAGTAAATACATGCAGGGTAAAGACAATGTGAGATAGTAAGTAAAATAATTAGGGTTCTTTAATATGTAAAGCACACCAAGAGCTGAAGAAGAAATTAGTGAACTGGAAGAAACTGCTATTAACCCCTAACTCTGAGATCATTACTCCATGTCTCAAAAAATAAATGTGTCAAAAGTCTATCAATAGTTCCCATTGCTTAAGGATAAAAATTGAACATCTCATGGTTGTCTAGTCTGCACACCCTCGCAGCTGTACATTCTGTTCCTTGCCTCAAGCCTCTCTCCAAATTTACTAATTTTTCCGATCTTCTCTTTTCTGCAAAAGAAAAGTCAATTCATAACCTTTCCAGAGGATGCATACTAAAGACAATTTTTAGATTATCAAGAAATTATTGTTTTCAATGTGCGTGCCAGTAAGACAAAATGCAATTGCGTAAGATTATAACTGAAGTCTTGAAAGGTATGTAAAACTAATGCACTCAGCGAGATCAAGGTTCTCTGGCAGTGTGTGCTGTCTGGCATATCATGCAGGGATGATTTTGTATTTATTTAAATGCACAAAGTGAGCACCAACATGGCAGTGTTCAGGTGTCATGCCATCGTCATAGCCCCAGCACTTAAACAGAGCCTAGAGTTTAGGAGACAGTTGATAGACTAGTGTGCTTGCCTGATTATTTGTTCTCTTCTTGATTTGGAGTTCTCTGAAAGAAGCACCAACCTGTTTTCTATGTCAGGTTCCAAGTAGGGTGGCTAGCACATGGAAAATCAATAAATATTTTCCATGAATAAAAGAGTACTCTTAGGATGCATTAAAGCAGAATGTCTAGTGCTCATGTGCACAGTTCCTGTCTGCCCCTCTAACAGCCTGAGTTTCCTGACAATCGTGACTCATTTGTGCATCTTTGGACTTCTGCAGAATCCAGCGCAATCCTTTTCAGTAAGTGCTTACTTGGTAGTGATTTGGTTGAATAAGCAAACGAATAGAAACATCCACAATAATTCTAGTAAATAGGATGCAAGATATAAAAAGCCTTATTTTAATGAAACCTACAGGACTTAACCCTAGAATGCTAGGCTGATACCACACCAGGAAAATTATTACCTTAACAGAACACATCAAAAGAAAATATTGTTACAATCTATGTAATTATCTCAATTGCCAAGAAAGTATCTGGTAAAAATTCAACAGCTATTCATCATAAACACAGGAAAAGGGTTTCTTTTTTCACAAAGCAAAAGAGTTTCAACAGCATTACCTTTAGTATAGAAATATGAGAGAGTTTCTAAATCAAACAAAAGAGAATAATATAGGCATAACACACTTCACCATCGATGTCAAAATTGTTTATTATTTAATATTAATATGATTATTAAATATTAAGAAAATGATACTGAACATATAATCACTAGATCTCAAAATCTTTAGTATGCTTTTGAAGATGAACTAGCAGTAAATCATTGTTTTAAATGTTTGTACTGCTATGAAAATCAAATTATGTAGGATTATAACTAAGGACATGAAAGGTTAATAAAAATAATACACTAAAAACTAATAGGAGAAAATAGATCAGCAAGTTAACTACAGTTTTATAACCTAAAACCTGTTGACTCTAATTTGCAAAGAAAAAATGTAGTTTCTCTAAACAAAATTGGAAACAGGATGAAAAAGAATTAAACTGAAAAATAAGGGGAAAAACTCTGTGATTCCTATTATTACCAATAGAAGCTGTGTTAAATAGACTCTGTTATACAGCAGAAGGGACTCAAAGCACAAATGATTTGTGATGCATGTAACACTTGAATGGCGGACATTATTCTTTCTTTTTACCAGGAAGGAATGGAGGGTAAGAACATCGCTCAGCAAGCCTACACTATGGCCTTCTCACTAAGGATGTTTTAATACTTTAGCAACAGGCCCAGAAAACATGAGTAACAAGAATACACTAGATGTGCACACAAGCACACATGCGTGAGCACGTGCACACACACAAATAATTATAATCAGCATAATTGTCAATATGCTGATTATAAGAAAGGAATGAAACATGTTCTATGTTTCTGTACAAAGCATTGAGTAAAGCCCTCTGGATATTCCTTAGAACCGGATCTCCTTCCCATGTTTCTACTTGTTAAAATCCCATCACCAGGGGAAAGTTGTTCATTTGTATGGCAAGGTGTTTCTTAAGCTTTAATACCACTTCTAGAAGCTGGGGTCTTTTGGTTAGAGGTGGGACTTCTCACTATCCTGAATGGCATTCCAGAAAGGCAGGTAGAGCTAAAGCGACCTATCAGAAGTAGAGAGTGGTCTGAAACCGTTGGAGGCACACTCTGCAGTGCTACTGTGGGCATTCTATCTCTGAGCTACACCCCCAGCCATATTTATATGTTTATTTATTTAGAAATGGAGTCTTGCTAAGTTGCTGAGGCTCTTGCTAGGTTGCTGAGGCTGGATTCAAACCTGTGATCCTCTTGTCTCAGCCTCTCAAGTACTGGGCTTACAGGCATGTGTCACCACACTCTGCTTCCTTGTGGGCTTTTGATTTGAATCTTCCTCCCATACTTACTAGCTCTCTGACCATATGCAAGGTACGAACCCTTTGTGAATACCATATTTTCATTTTTCAAATGGACATGATGCTCGTGCTCACATCTTAGAATTGTTCAAAGGTAGTTATTAGCAGATAACCTGCTAACAAACATCAACTGGGTTCTCACCGTAGTTCAGGCACTGCGTGTGCTCTATGTTTCAAACCCATCTCTTCACTTAATGCTAACCATTCCACAAAGTAGCTGCTATTTTATCTCTATTTAGAAGTAGGAAACTGAGGCTCAGGATGCTCACATAATTTGCCCAATGCCTCACAGTGAGCTGATCCGGATTTAAATCTGCATCTAGTCCACCCTTAGCCTCCCAGGACAAGGCTCACACACATCCAGGGTCCAACAATTGTTAGCTGTTATTATCATTACTACTAGCAAGACTTTGACACACCTTTTCCAGAAACTCAATTTGGCAGATATGGGGCTGACTCTCTTTTCATCATAGGAAATGTGTCTTTTGTTTTCTGCATGTGTGCTGTAACATATCGTCGGCATGCTTGTGACTCCACGAGCCAGATGTTGGTGATTCAGGGATACTTTCTGATCTGTCTCTTTGGTCACCTATCTTATGGCTCAGATAGGAGAATGTCATCGTCCCCTGTTCTTCCTCTTTATCAGTTTTTCTCTCTGCCTGGGCTCTTTGTTTCTTGGTAAGGGAGAGGTGCTTAGGTTCACCATTGTTACTCCTCTTCCCTTTCTCCAGATAGTGGACCAGGAGTTAATGACTTTAAATTTGGAACCCTCCATTCTGTCATGGTAGCCCTTCTCTGCTTGCTTTAGCTCTATGCAGGAATACTCCCTAAACCCCAAACAACGGACCCGTCCTTGTGTTAAGCAACTGAATCCTTATTATTTTTTACTGTATTACTTATTGATTTTGAACTGGATGCTCTCATATTGAACGCAGTTGCTCTGTGTTTCACAAATTCCTCTTTTCAATTGCTCAATATGGTCAAGAGGTTGTGGCCCGAGGTGCTATTTATTCTGCCATTTTCTTGGTCTTCTGTGCCATGCCTAAACCAGTATAGAAATGAATGTTAAAATTATTATGCCAACGAGCCCTAGAAGCCAACCATAAATGACAGTATCAATTGAGAGTGCATTGAGCGCTGTCTGGAGTTCTTACTAGTCTTCTGAGGAATGCTTCAGCACTGGGTTTGATTAAAGGGAAAAGCTTAAAGGGTTTTCCTTTCTCATCTTGATTATTCTTTTACCTTATATCTAATTTCATCTCATGACAGAAAAGAGACATGAAATTGTCTTTGAGATAGTACACTAATGTTTCCGTCGGAATATTGCTTTTTCATTGTTTTGATTAGAAGCACTAGATAAATGGTGTTGACAGGCTCTGAGGATGATTTTTAAAATGAAAGGGGATGGTGAAGTGGAGGAGATTCAATAAAAGATTCTTAAATAAAATACTCCTCTTGAATATAAAGAACGTAATTTAGCCAGATGACCTTGTAAGAAATGTTACTCCAAAGAGACAGTTGGGCCTTTTACTCTTTCCATTTCTCTGAAACTTCTTCTCTTTCTGGGACATTCCATGACTTTTCTTTATTCATTCATTTTTTTTTTTTGCACTTAGGAACACTAGACAGTATTTTATTTTATTTTTTAAACGTGCTTTTATTGGTGCATTATAGTCTCGCATCACAATGAGAATCAAGTTGACAGTAACATACACGCACACAGCACTTGGTGCCCCCCACCTCCACGTTCCCACACCCCAATACAGAGTACTGAGATTGACGTTGGTATATTCTCATATGTACACATGGTCGATGGTAGTAATTCCATTAATGAACTTCATTCTTCCCCTTACCCTTTTCTTAGACCACTTACTTGGCTCCACTGAGGCTTCTCCACCATTGTCTGCTGTCCCCTTGAATCCCAACCACTACCTAGCTTGTGCATATTAGAGAAAACATATGACCCTTTCTTTCTGTGAATGGCTGATCTCACTTAATATAATGTTCTCCAGGTCTTTCCGTTTTCTTGTAAATGATATTATTTTGTTCTTCTTTATTTTTGAGTAGAATTCCATTGTGTGTATTTCCCATAATTATGTAATCCATTCATCTGTTGATGGACATCTAGGTTGGTTCCATAATTTGGCTATTGTGAATTGTACTGCTATGAACATGGGTATGCATATATTACTGTAGTTCTCTGGTTTCAATCCCTTTGTAACTCTTCTGCACTGTTGGTGGGAGTGCAAATTAGTTCAACCACTATGGAGATCAGTGTGGAGATTCCTTAGAAAACTGGAAATGAATCCACCATACGATCTGGCTATACCACTACTGGGTATTCATTCTTTACCCCTGAGCCCTAGCGTTAGGGGTCACCATTCATTTCACTTCAAGGAATTTCCTGCTTATTCACATGTCTGCCTATCAACTCCAAAGTGCCCCCCATCATTTCACTTACCTGCAGATGGCCCCTGGTATCCCACAAGGCCCTGGGTGCATTTTCAAATGAGACTCCCAACAGGACCCTTTTCATATAACTCTTTTATAAGGGCAAATCCGAACCTCACAGATTTCTAGAGAGACCCTGGACATTTCTAATTTATGAGTGCAATTTTAAAAAGGATTTTAAAAATTAACCTGAATGATCGCAAAATAGTAAAAGTTTATATAACTATATGAATTTACTGTGTGTTGTAGAATTGAACTCAAGTGCAAAATTGGGGCTTTTTGTGATTGTGAAGTATAGATTAAATTGTCAGTATGTTGCACCTCTCACCTAACATTTTGATTAATTTCCAGGGGAAAAAATAACTAAACAGAGTTGTCATGTGCTCAATGGAAAAGTGGTTAACATATAAACAAACAAACAAACACATGATTTTTCATTAGCTGGGTGGCTGTGGGTGGATAAGTCACATAACTTCCCTGGACTTCATTATTTTTTCCTTACTGGGAACAGTACTGCTCACCAAACTGTTTATAATTAGATATGGTTTAAGAGCAAAGTAGTTTGTAGATATAAAATATTTTGAACTATAGAAAGTATTTGTATTTTTTTTTATTTTTTGATATTGGGGATTGAGCCCATGGGCATTCTACCTCTGAGTTACACCCCCATCCCCTTTTTATTGTTTTGTTTTGAAACAGGGTCTTGCTAGGCTGCTGACAGTCTGGTTACTTGCTGAGTCTGTCCTTGAACCTGTGATCCTCCTCTCTTAGCCTCCCAAGTACAGGGATTACAGGTGTGTGCCACCATGCCCAGCTGAAAAACTTTTTTGTATTTAAAATGACAAAGTCAAGATTGTCTAGCCCCTTGTCCTAATGAAAATTAGCTTAGAATAACCAGAATGAGATCTAACTTTTACTGAAACTAACATTTAACCAAATATATGAGAAAGGGCCCCAGATCTCATTATGCATTTCCAAAAATAGATTGTTATACTCTTTGGAACAGTTCATCTCTTATTGGGAACAATGCACCATGGGGCAACTGGGAGCATCCCACAACACCTTGAGTATGATGGAGAGGCTAGAGGACAGAGTCTGGGGCAGTGGACTCCAAGACCTCCTGCTCTACAGGAAGGAATCAGGTGGTAGGCCAGGCTGGAGGAGAGACATCTTTGGGAGCAGTCCTAAATTGCTAATCTCCATAGCTGGGGAGGAGTGAAAACTCAACTAAACAGAGAAATCCACTTTAGTGCATTTCATGGTTAGCCTGGGACAATTGCTTTTGTATTGGTTCGGACCCAGACTGGCCCTACATGTTCTCCAAATGCTCACTTTATTCCGAGAGAAACTACCTGCGAGTAGTCTAGGAAGACTCACCCTATGAAGAGAGAAATACTCCAGGATAAACACAAAGATATTGAAAGGAGGAAAAAGTAGGTGGAATAGGAAGCAGATGAAAATATTCAGCAGGGAAATTTACCCATGGAGAAAACAAAACTGATAGCCAAATATGTTTCCATAATTCAGCCACATACCTTAACAAAACAGCAAGTTCTTTAAAATAATGTCTCAAAGCAGAGATTCAGAGAACAGAAATTCAGGAAAAATGCATAGCAAAACAAATGAAAGATATGACACCTAAGCAGATGAGGCTAGGAAAATTGTCAAAAAGAAAGTTAAATATAACAAAGAAATGAAAGGCACATTGGAACTAACACAAAGGAGAATATAAACTACTGGAAATATCATAAGGGACATGGAGATTGAAAGAAATGAAACAAGAGAAACTGGAATGGACAATAACAAAATAATTATAACATTTGAACGGGGCATGGTGGCACAAACCTCCCAGTCTTGGGAGGCTAAGACAGGAGGATGAAAAGTTGGAATTCAGCCTTGTCAACTTAGCGAGGCCCTCAACAACTTTGCGAGACCCTATTTCCAAATAAAAAATAAAATAGGGTTGAGGGTGTAGCTTGGAGGTAGAGTGCCCCTGGGTTCCATCCCTTGCACCACCAAAATAATAATAATAACAATAATAATAAAAATAATAATTATAACATTTGAAGAAAGTAATTTGTCTGGAAGACCAAAAATAAAAAAAAGAAAAGTTTAGCAGCCACTCAAGTGTTGTGCATGCAAAGGAGAAATGAACACATGGAAAGAAAGAAAGAAAAGAAAGAAAGAAAGAAAATAATTTTCCCTAAAGAAGAACTTTTAATAATTTTTTTACTGGAATCTGCGTTTTGAAAGCTAATGTTCTGAAAAAAAATTGATGCACAATGATTAGCATCAATATCCTAATTGACTTGATTTCTAAAATAACAGGGAGCTCTTTGAGGAGTTTGAAACAAGGTCAAGTTCTACTAAAGGGTGAGCTCAGAATTGCAAGCAACACCTGCACTAGGAATGAGCAGAGCAGCGGGTGTCTTCAGTGTCTGCAGGGACAGACCCTGTGACCCCCAGCTCTCAACTCCACTGTGGTACTGTTTAAAGTGAGGCAGCTGACAAACATTTTCTAACCTCATAATTCTGGAAATCTAGTTTCCAGATTTCTTTAAAAATAGTCCAATAAAAATGAAAAGAGTAAGTATGGCAAAAGGACTATTGGTTAACATTAAATGTGTTTTATCAGTAGTTATAAGAAACATATACTCTTGAGAATTATTGTTATGAGACAATGAAAATGTTGTGAAGGATAATAGCATAGGGATGATTTATCTAATATAATTTGGGATGGGAAGTGAAAGAAAAGTTGAGAGGTGGGATAAGGATGGTGAGTTCATCATCTTTTATAGCTGAGAACAAAAAAAATGCCACTGAACAGTGATACATCAAATAACACGTGCATAAACATTCAAAGGCAGAAAAGAAAGAATATTTTAGAACTAAGAAAGTAATGTAAACAAGTAGAGTAATGCAACAAGAAAAGGCATTGGGAAAAAAATGTAAATATAAATCCTGACAGTATTACAGTGGAAGAAAGGTCAATAGATACTGTAAAGAAGTATAGGATTTAAAACATATCCCCTTATAATAAAAAAGATAACTAATATCAGTAGACTTCCAGATTATCAAGTTAACATATTCTCTCTCTCTCTCCCTCCCTCTCTCCCTCCCTCCCTCCCTCCCTCTCTCTCTCTCTCCCTCTTTTCCTCCTTCTCTCTCTCTCTCTCCCTATCTCTCTCTCTCTCTCTCTCTCTCTCTCTCTCTCTGTGTGTGTGTGTCTCCCCCTTCTCTCTTTTTGAGTGTAGCTAAGAAAAAGGACAAAGTGAAAGATTGAGGGAAAAGTAGTACCATCATGAAGCATTAAAAAGATGATATAACTTGTTCTGAAAATGTCTACCATATTCATATGGACACATTTTATGGCATTTTAATGATAAATTTACTTATTTCACACAAAATCAGTAGGAATAAATATCTATGTACCAAATGAAAACTTCATAATGGAAAATCCACAGAAATTTCAAGGACAAGGAGAAGAAAACACAACCATTGCAGGAAACTTAATTCAGCGTAGGCAAACCATTAATAAAAATTAGTCAGCACAGAGAAGATGTATAGAAGATAATTGAGTAAGTATATCATATATCATTGTGTTTATCTCCAGTGAAGATACTGCTTCGCAAATTCTATAAGTTTTTTAGAGAAATGACTTCCTCTTGAATTGTATTAATGGCTTTTGAATTAAGAACATTTTTACAAATATCTTATAAAATACAAGTATGTAGCTATTCACTCTTAGAAATTCTTCTCTTCTCTGAGTCTTCCATGAGCTAAAATTTAATTATAAGATTAATAGCCAGTATCATAAATTTGGAGAACCCATTTGCAAGTTAGTGTGATGGTTCTTTCAATTATGTGAGGAATCAGATGCTCAATTGGCTGGAGAGGACATACAAAGGGAAAATAAAATCTTTTCTCTCAAAAGTCTCTAGTCTACTAGGGAAAACACACACATTATATACAATAATAAAAAGGATATCCAAGACAAGCCTCTAAGAATATGGGAGAGGGGACTTTGGTGGCAGCAGCCGAAAAGATTTTACAAAAATATTAAACAAGTCTTAGGATGCAGGAATCCCACCTGTTTTAAAATGGGTTGGATGACTCACTTATTTGAGATCTGGGTCAAATAATGATGGGTATGGATAACTAATTTTCTATGAATGATCTTTGGAAAAAATCCTGTGGCACGATCCCGTATCCTTTCCTTGGAACAGGTTGGTGACATCCCTCTCAGTGGCCAAGGCTTGCAGCAGGGGAGTCTTCTGCTAAGTGACACTCCCTCACCATCCAGACCCTGGTGCCTCAGCCTTCCGACCCTAACTCACAGACTTCCATTGTTTCCCCCTCTTTCACTACATTTAGAAGTGTTATGATTTCCTAGAACCTTTGTTTTGTGATCTTTTATGAGATGATCAATCGGGTGATGCTACAAGAGAAGCCACGGGAGAGGGATAGGAAAACTAAGTGCATTTGACTCATTTCCTACAGGAAGAAGGCACAGCAGACTACTGGCCACATAGGAAGGATGTAGAGGGCAGGAGGCAGGAGGCAGGAGGCAGGTGCAAGGGGAGTTTGTAGACCATGGCCTTCACTGGAGTTTCTTAGGGAAAGGAAACACGGGGGAGGATGAACAGTGTAAGACTATCTGGTTTGAATCCTCCTGTGCTCTGGGCTCTAGGCATTGCTGGGTACCTGGCCATGGTGAAGGCAGAGGAATATGGTCTCCTCTAGTGTAAGGAGGAATTCTAGCTCTTGAGTGGTTACTTTGCATATCAAAAGCATGCTCCAGGCTGATCCCTTTGCTACCTCTATGAATTGGCTAGCCTTGCAGAGGGTCAGTCTTTCCCTAGCCGGAAACATTTTCTCAGATGTCAAAATATCATAGCACAATATATAGAAAACTAAATATTTACAATACAACCATGTTCTGGGCCTTTTTTTTTTCCACAGTTCCTGCCTATGATGTCATTTATTCCAATAGCTTAAAACATCTATACCCTGTGACTCACCTGGGATTCAGGTTTGTGCATCCAATTGTCTGTTTGTCTTTGCAACATAAATTTACAAATATGTCCAAACATAGCTCTTAGATCTCTTCCCCATTCTTACCTCTCCCTGTTTTCCCCTCTCAAGATAAATGGTACCTACCTTCATCCAATCAGGAGGTCAAGCCAGAAACCAAGTGGCTTCTGGGATTGCTCCACTATTTTCCCTTTTCTGTCTCAGCACCACCTGCACACCTACGCCTCAAAACCCTTTAACCCACCCACAAAACTTGTTGGTTCTTCCTCCATCAAAAGTCTCACGTTCAGCAGTTCTTCTCTATTTCCCCTGCCACAGCCTTGTCCCAAGCAAGGCACCATTGACCTTACCTTTTTTTTTTTTCCGGTTGCAGCATCCATATACCCATAGTATTCTCCACACTCACACTCCTGCCCCTCAACAAACAGTTCTTCAAGAGCAGCCGGATTAACCTTGGTAAAACAAACCACATCAGTGCCCAGCTCAAAACCATTCTCATTGTTCTCTATCTGTGTTCGGGAAGAGACACACCATCCTTGCCAAGCTCTTTGTGCCCTGCCTGCGCAGCCAGATCACTTCTCTTTTTATTTATTTTTTATTTATTTATTTTTTGGTACCGGGGATTGAACGCAGGGGCGTTCTACCTCCGCACTATGCCCCCAGCCCTATTTTTTATACTTTATTTCGAAACCGGGTCTCATGAAGTTGCGGAGGGCCTCACTAAGGAGAGGGAGAGAGAGAGATAGAGAGAGAGAGAGAGAGAGACAGGGAGAAAGACCAAGAGAGCTGAGGCTGGCCGCGAACCCGGATCCTCCGGTCTCCGCCTCCCAAAGTACTGGGATTACAAGCGTGTGCCACCACGCCCAGCTTTCTCTTTTTATTTTTATAATCTAGTTTTTGCTCTTCTTCCTCCCCAACTCACCATGCTCCAAATCTAAAAGTCTTTTAACAGTTTCTAAAACAAAGTTTCTTGATTTAAAAAAATAAATTTTTATCAAAGACCTTCATTCAAAGAAACAGTTTACCTTGTCTAAATTAATCCCTCCCCATGGGGGACTGTCCCACAAGCTGCAGTTATGTTTATATGTGATTTTAGTTTGTAGTCCTTCATACAGACTGTAAGTTCCAGGACGGAGGGACAGCATGAGTGGCTTCCTCACTGCTGAATCCCCAGCTCTTCCACAGTATACTAACACAGTAAGCACTCCAGCATAGGTTCACAGTAAGTACCCAATAATTACCTACTAAGTGGATGATCTATGTTCAATTTGGTATAAAACTTTTTTAAAAAAAATAGAGCGGTCATTACCAACAGAACAAGAGAGAGAGGGAGAGGGAGAGGAGAGGGCTGTCTGGGTGTAGTGTCCTCACTACATACAGTGGGTTTCCTCCACCATTTCCTTTCTTTAGCCTTGCCTGCCATGTTACTGTGTCACTGGGATTTGTTTATATTTCTTCTCCTGGCAGAAACACTCAAGAGAAAGGGGTTTGCTTCAGTCTCACCTTACATAGATCCCTTCCAAGCCTCCTCCTTTTTTGGAGGGTGGTGGGTCCAGCACATCCTAATTAGGGTGGCTGTTTCTTACTCTCCCAGCATCCCAGAAACTTGAGTGACAGGTCATTGTATTATATTTGGGGAGAAATCTGAGAAGAGGGCAGGGGTTGGCAAGCCACTACCTGTGGACCGGATGCAGCCTATCACTTGTTTGTGTAAACTGAGGTTTTTTTTTTTTTTGGAGCCAGCAGTGCCCATTCATTCCGTACTAGTCAAGCTTGCTTTCCTTCTCCAACAGTGATATTGAGGAGATGGTATTGAGGCTGTGTCGTCCACAAAGCTGAAAATGTTTACTATCTGCCACTTTATAAGAAAAGCCTGTTCACCTTTGGACTAGGGTATAATCTCCTTGATTCATGTCTCTATTTATACATTAATAATTTAGGGGGGAGAATTAGATTTTGTTTATACTTTCCAATATCATGTAGTTCAGACCCTATTATGTTCCAGGCATTTACTTAATCGATAAGTAAAGCTTTCTGTGACCTTTCCATCCCAAGTAATCCCCCACTGCTCCCAGTGCCCGAGAGCTCTGCCTGACTCAGCACTTTCTCTCCCCTGGGGCAGTATCTCACCTGGCGCTTTATCTCTAGTAGCTTGCAGCGTTTTGACCTTGTATGTGACTCATGAGTGTGCATGGTGAATCTGGCCTACTGGTGTGGCATTGGGTAAAGAAAATTATATTTTGAGCTTGGCAGATCACTAGGCTCTGAGCTGCATTGTAGAGCTTGCTCCCCTTTTGCTAACCCTGAGAGCTGCCCAACTCGTGCCCCATGGTAGACAGCTTGTAATGCAAGGAGTCTGAGTTATGCATCCAGACTAGTAAGGAATTGCCTCTGTGTCTTTGTATCTGATGATAGAACTGTATTGTTGGGCAGAGTCCACCCTCAGGCGTGCGCGCACACACACACACACACACACGCACATACACACACCTCATTTTCACTCATTCCACATTGGGACTCTATCTAATCAAGTATTGAAAGATATGTTTTTGTGCACTGTACATATAGAGTCATAGGTTGGAATCCCAGTTCTGCCATTTACCAAGTAACTTTGAAACAAACAGGAAATAGGACATTTGATTTCCTCATCTCTCCAGTACAGCTAATCACAGCCACCTCCCAGGACTGTAGTAGGAAGTAAATGTGGTGGCCCTAAGTGGTCAGTAGAGGTCAGTCATGAAACCCTGTCTGCTTCTCCTGCAGACTGAAGTCTCCTGGGCCATGGAAGCCAGCCTTCAGATCTGAATTTAAATTTCCTGCCTCTTGTTATTCGTGATCCTCCCATTCAGTCTTTTCCATCACAGAACATTGCCTTACAATCTGCCACGTTTCTGAAGCCAGAACTCTGAGTCATTATTGCTATTTCCTATATCTAGTCCCTCAGCAAGCCCTCCGGAATATCTTTAATCTGTCCCTTTCTCGCTTTAGTTTCTCAGTCATCTGTTTAGCCCAAACTACTATTTTCTTTCCGCTGGTCTGATAGAAAAACCTTCATACCAGTCTCCCTCTTCTTGGTTCTTCATATGAAAACTAGAACTTTTCAACAGACAATGTATTCTCAAAAACTCCTGGTGGTTTTCCAAGATTGTCATGATAGTAGACCGCCAGACCCTGGTCTCCAGAGGCCTCACAATGTTGCCTCTGACTCAATCTCTTATCCTGGAGATTTTTCAGTGTACCGAGCAAAAGGCCCCTGGGACTGAGGTCAGTGGCTCCAAAGACCAAACTTTTTCCTGCCTCAGCACCTTTGCACATTCCAACCCTCCTGCCTTTGCACCTCTGCTGTTCATTGTCTGGTCACTCTTGTATCTACTATCTCAACTACAGATTTACTGTGGGAGAACTCTGAATACCTCACTCTTCCTGCTTATTCCTTTTCTTAGAATCCTGTTTTTCCTTCCTATTTTAATTACAATTTATAATTACATATGTGTGTGTATATATAGGTATACATGTTTGTGTATATATACATATATGTAATATGTATCAGTGTGTGTGTCTATAACCTGTGTGTGTGTCGGTCTTGTGCTACTTACGGATGGCAATACATTCTGAGAAATGCCTCTTTAGGCATGTTTGTCATTGTGGGAGCCTCAGAGTCTGTGCTTACATCAACCTCAGTGGAATAGCCTTCCTGTTACGGTTTCAATTTAAAATGTCCCCCACAACTCTTGTGTTAAGCAGTGCGGTCAGATTCAGAGGCAGGGCATGGCTGGAGGTGGGTCCCTGGGGGCATGGCCTTGGGGGCTGTATCTGTCCCTTGTCCCCTCCTCCCTCTCTCTCTGCTTCTAGCTGCCATGCCCTGAAGCTTTGCAGCTTTGGATCCTGTCTGGGAGCTGATCGTGGACTGAGACCTCTCAAGTGTGAGCTAAAACAATCTTTCTCCCTCTAAGTTGTGCTTGTCAGGTATTTTGATCCCAGCAGTGGAAATGCTGACTAAAACAACACCTCAACTATATGACATATTCCACTGAAATATGGTCCCATGTTAACCAAAGCATCGTAATCTGGTACAGGACTGGTTAGCAAGCAGGAATGTCAAAGACATCCCTACCGCTTTATATACTCTATGAAGGCCTAATCATGAGTGCTTTGTTCACTGATGTATGCCCAGCCTCAGTGTGTTTTATTTTTTGCTACGTAGTAGTGTTTAATAAATTCTTGAATAAATGAATGAATAGAAAATTACTTTAGGCAGTTTTAACTCTCCCCGACATGTTTTCCTCTGACTATATAGGGCCCCCGTGAAATTCTGACCTATCAATTGAAATGCGTGTTTTTTCTAAGAAGGTTGTGAGTATTCCAGTGATTTGAAAAATGACGAAATCCTTACATGACTTTTACTCTAAGGAGATAAGTTCCTTGCAAGATGATGCTTTTCTCGAGTCTTGTAACAAGACAAAATAAATACATTTTGTTGCTTTGTTCCTCAGCATTTTAATTTTCAAAGAGCCTGGAGAATTCTCTTTGAGGTTTAGAGCACAACAAGGTGTAATAAAAAGAGTATTGGTTCCAGGTTCCAATTGTTAAGAAACAATGTAATTTATCTTTCAGCAACCTCACAATGTGCTCTCTATAATCCTTGATATAAGCAGATTGACTTAAAAATATGGATATAATCTTAAAGCTAATATTATATGTTAGCTACATATTGGAAAGATATTTAAAAAGGGATTGGATTTTAATTGGAATTATAAAATGCTTTCCAAGACCTGCTTTTTTTCCAGAACTCATGAATAATCATTGTAGTCATATTTTCCCATTTTAGAATTGAGCAAAAGAAACTCGAGTTTGGATTAAATTCTAAGTATCACTGAGCACAAAACAACCCTATGAAATAAGTATATATATATTTAAAAATATATGCAATAAGCATATAGTTTTTAAAAAGCTTAAAAAGTGAAAAAATTCCTTTCTTAGTGTGTAACATATTAAGAATTTACTTTTGTAATCATCATGAATAAGGAGACAATTTTTATCTGGATTTGCCAGTGAGGCAGGAGTCTTGTAGAAAAACAACTTATTCAGTTACCCTGATAGTAGGAGGCCTTGGGTGTGGAATGCCAGTCTCTTAAACTTCAAAGCTCATGTCCTTTGTGCCTTCCATTGCAGATTGCTTTTTGACTTTTGGCATTCATTGCCCAGTGCCCCCCACCCCAATCCCCATCCCTCATTCCCTTTCCCTGCCTCCTGGAGGCAGTCATTCTATTTCATATAATGAGTGCATTTTGGTTTGTGTGTGTTTTTGCAGACTGCGTATTATTTGGTGTGCATGCACTTTTTTTTTTTGGATAGTATGCTAGTTACCGCTTCTTTGATTAAACACTCTATTTTTTAGATACCCGCCCCCCCGTGTGGTGATGTGAGATGTCTTAACTTCTCACTCCTCCCTGATACTTCCTTGGTGTGTATCCACTGCATTTTACTGATCCTCTCTCCTAGTTTTCTTCTATGGCATTATAATGGCTCTGTGGCTAAATTATATATTTTCCTACAGAGTTATGCAACAATTTATTTGGGATATACATATCTAGGAACACACTTCCTCTATCCTAAGGCATCGTTCACTTAATTTAGTTCATTAGTTTTAAGGTAGTCTGCCCCACCTGAAGTTTTCTCTGTGTCTTTACATCCATTTTTTGCCAATTTAATTGGAGAAAAGTGATACATCATTGTTGTTTTATCTGATTACTAATGAATTTAAACACCTTTTTGTTTACTTATTAGCATTAGATAATTGTTTGCCTTGCCTATAAATGCCCTCTTTATATGGTCGCCCATTTTCCTGTTAGGGCTTTGCTCTTTTTCACATTGATTTACAGGAGTTTCTTGTTGTCTATCTTAAAAATCATAAACATCTTCTCTCATTCTTTAATAATTTCTTTACTTATGTTTTGTTGCTTATTATTTAAAAGTTCTTTGCTTCCTCCAAGTCATAAAGATATTCTGAGAGTTTTTCCTAACAAATGCAGCATATCCAGCTTATATTTAGATATGAATCCACCTTTGTCTCTGCTTTTAGCTTAGTTCTAGGTTTATTTTGCCACAGAGTGAGCCTGGATTTCCAGCACCAACTATTAAACAGATATCTAATGTTTTATTTTGTTTCAAATTTATTCAGAAGAAAACTTATTTTTTACTTCTGGAAAAATAAAAGTGACTCATATCATAATGCCTTTCTTGTAACAGATTTGATTAACATTTCTTTAAAGACTGAGAATCATATTTTTTTTAACTTTTTATGTTCATTTATTGGTGCATTGTAAATTATAATTATACATTTTGATATATGTCAGGGTATGAACATCATACATGCACACAGAATCATATTTTATGTATGTTTTGCATCTAAAACATACATGAAATGCTTTTCTCAGCCGGGCATGATGGTGCATACCTAGGATCCCAATGACTAGGGAGGCTGAGGCAAAGGATCACAAGCTGGAGGCCAACCTCAGCAACTTAGCCAGACCCTAAAGCAAAATAAAAATAAAAGGCAATAGGATGTAGCTCAGTGGTAGAGCATTTGCCTTGCGTGTATGAGACCCTAAGTTCAATCCCCAGTACCATTAAAAAGCAAATGCTTTTCTGATGTGCGTAGGTTTGTATAAAGGCAAGTTTCTTTTTGTTCTTCCTGCTTTAGCCTGGAGTTCTCAGTGGTACTCACATGGGATTTTAAGTTGAATCTTTTAAAAAAAAAGTCTTCTTTGTTTCCAGCAATTAACATACCACTATCAATATAATTTTACATGATTATGCCAGTTTAAAGGGGAAACTAAAATTAAAAAGGAATCTTCATTGATTAAGGATAATTTATTTGAATGGATAAATTATATGAATATGAAACAAAAGGTAATCGTTCAGCAGCCTTTACTTCCTCTCCAAACACAAATATAAGGATGTAAATTTAGAGGATTAGTATAAAATACAGTTTTTTATCATAGCACTAGATGATTTTAATAGATTTTCTGTTCTCTGAATGACAACTGCTGAAGTTGGAATTTTCTAGCACAGACTGAAAATGAAAAGAAGATGAAGAGTTGGAAATGCATTTCTAATTCCATTAGGAGGAAAAGACTTTTCAATCCATCCCTGGAGTGCTAGCAGAGGTCTATGACACTATTTCAGGGAATGGTCTAGTGGAGGAAGATGAATGCTGGGGAAGTACATAGCTGATTATCTAGTTCATCCCTGAATAAATAGGTGGTTTACTTTGTCTGAGTGTTCAATAGATTTGGATTTCAGTCCCATGGAATGGCGGTGGATCTCCCTTTATTAATGTTGATGCAAGTGCGTTTAGAGAAGGTGTCTGTCAGTTACTGCTGATAATATTCTTAGTTTAGTTTTCTTCTTCCTCGTTTGCTTGGTGCTCCACTCTTGTACAGATCATCTGTTTGTTTATTTTTTTTAACAACATATGATGTAGGCCAATACCTTCATCCAACTTTGTAAGGGAAGTCTCTAGGACTCTTTAAGAAATATATTATTGTGTTTCACTCTTATAACTTTGTAACTTTCTGAAATATTAGATAAGGAAACTACAAGAAGAAAGGTTTGTGTCAAGGGTGTCTACATTTTGGAGATGATAGTCCTTGTAACTTTGGAAAGGAAATAAGAGACCTACCAATTCTCTATGCCAGAATAATTTATATCTTCCATAACTATTACAGAAGTGATATATTTTAAGGGGTGGGGGCACAAATTTGTGAAAAGACAACTTGAATTATAAATGGAATCCAAATTATAAACTATTTTAAAATATCCCTTGAAAATATAACTTATTTGTCATAATGGAGACTTGGCATGAGCAATATTATATATGGGAATTTGACACATGGAAGCTTTTTTGACACATGCCAGCCTGCTATTCTCTCTTTGAGAATTTAGTCATTACAGCTTTAAATGTGTGCCCTTATCAGTAGAATGTTCTTATCTGACAATTTGCATAGCAATATCTTTCCTCCCTTGCCCAAGGGGTCCCCTGTCTTCTTTCCCACCCCCAGTCCCAGATTCTTACATGGAGGGTCACTAAACTGAACTCAAATCACAAGGATGACACAGTGTTTATTTTAGCTGGTTTAGGACTTAGTGCAATTTTAGTTGTCTGCCTCTGACTAATAGCAAAAGGAAAGCTCCTATTTCTTTAAGAGAAGTAAAATAATTTGCCCTTATTTACATTGATCGTGTAAACTTTGTTCTTTTGTGGTTGTTGCTAATTATATCAATGTCAAACTAATTATGTTAAGTAATGGAAGTTAAGTTCCCCCAGTGATTTAGAAGAATGGGATATTTTGTAAGCATTATAGAATGGTGGTACTTTTGGAGGTACATCACGAGATCTCCACCATAGTGTAGATATTTGTGAATTACCATTTCTGTAAACAATGGGCAGCCTCTATGCAGCATCCCCTTGAGTGGAATAGAATAATCCTTCTTTATGCTGTTCTGAAAGAGTGAGAGACATAAGGGATTGAAAGACCAGGTGGATAAAGTTTACATTAGCATGCTTCTTGAAAGAAATAGGAATAGTAAGTTGGCATCTTTTGCAATTAGGAAAAATATTTTATGTGCTTTTATTGGTGCATTATAGTCTCATATCACAATGAAAATCAAGTTGACAGTAACATTCATGCACACAGCACTTGGTGACCCCCCGCCTCCCCTCCCCCAATACAGAGTACTGAGATTGATGTTGGTATATTCTCATGTGTACACATGGTCGATGGTAGTAATTCCATTAATGAATTTCATTCTTCCCCTTCCCCTTCCCTGACTCCACTGAGGCTTCTTCATTATTGTCTGGAGACCCTTTTGCATCCCCATTACTCCCTAGCTTATTAGAGAAATTATATTAGAGAAATATTAGAGAATATTAGAGAAAACATATGACTCTTTCTGTGATTGGTTGATCTCACTTAACATAATGCTCTCCAGGTCCTTCCATTTTCTTGTAAATGATATCATTTTGTTCTTCTTTATTGCTCAGTGGAATTCCATTGTGTATATTTCCCATACTTTTGTGATCCATTCGTCTGTTGATGGGCACCTAGGTTGGTTCCATAATTTGGCTATTGTGAATTGTGTTGCTATGAACATGGGTATGCATAAATTGCTATAGTTTTCTGGTTTCAATCCCTTTGGAATGATACCCAGTAGTGGTATAGCTATATCATATGGTGGATCCATTCCCAGTTTTCTGAGGAATCTCCACACAGATCTCCATAGTGGTTGAACTAGTTCGCACTCCCACCAACAGTGCAGGAGAGTTCCTACTTCCCTATATCCTTGCCAACATTTATTGTTGTTTGATTTCTTAATGATTGCCATTATGATTGGGGTAAGATGAAATCTCAGAGTAGTTTTGATTTGCATTTCTCTGATTACTAATGATGTTGAACATTTTTTTAATGTATCTATTGGCCATTTGTATCTCTTCTTTCATGAAGTGTCTATTCAATTCAGTTGCCCATTTCTTGATAGGGTTATTTGTTTTTTAGTGTAAAGTCTTTTAAGTTCTTTGTATATCCTAGATATTAGTCTTCTGTCATAGGGATAGCTAGAGAAGATCTTCTACCATTCCTTTGGCTTTCTTTAGACTCTTGATGGTTTCCTTTGATGTACAGAAACTTTTTAGTTTAATGCTATCCCACTTATTAATTCTTGTTTTAGTTTCCTGGGCTTTGAAGGTCTTATTGAGGAAGTTTCTCCCTGTGTCTATATGTTGGAGTGTTGAACCTATGCCTTCCTCTAGTAATTTCACAGTCTCTGGTCTAACTTCCAGGTGTTTGATCCATCTCGAGTTGAGTCTTGTGCATGGTGAGAGGTAAGGATTTAGTTCCATTTTTCTATAGATGGATAACTAGTTTTCCCAACACCATTTGTTGAAAAGACTGTCTTTTCTCCATCATATGTACCTGGCACCTTTGTTGAAAATCAATTGGCTATAAGTTTGTGGATTTATTTTTGTATCTTTTGCAGGAATTCCCCTTAAAATCAGGAAAAAGACAAGGATGCCCACTATCACCACTCCTTTTCAATTTAGTCCTCGAGACTCTTGCCAGAGCAGTAAGACAAGAGAAGGATATCAAAGGAATTCAAATAGGAAAAGAAGAATTAAAAGTATCTTTATTTGCAGATGATCTGATACTATATTTAGAAGACCCAAAAAACTCAACTAAAAGTCTGCTAGAACTGATTAACAAATTCAGCAAAGTAGCGGGATAACAAAATCAACCTAAGAAAATCAGTAACCTTCATATATGCCAACCATGAATCCACTGAGAAAGAAATCCAGAAAACAATTCCATCCACTATAACTTCAAAATCTATCAAATACCTAAGAATAAACCTATCCAAAGAGGTAAAAGACCTCTACAATGAAAATTATAAAACACTGATGAAAGAAATCAAAGATCTTAGAAGATGGAAAGATCTCCCTTGCTCTTGGATAGGCAGAATAAATATCATCAAAATGGCCATTCTGCCAAAAGTGATCTACAGAGCCAATGCAATCCCTATCAAAATACCAATATCATTTTTCACAGACCTAGAAAAATCAGACATTAATGTCATATGGAGAAACAAAAGACCCAGAATAGCCAAAGCAATTCTCAACAACAAGAACCATGCAGGAGGCATCACAACCCCTGACTTCAAATGATACTACAGAGCTATAGTAATAAAATCAGCATGGTATTGGCACAAAAACAGACACATAGACCAATGGAAAAATATTTTATCTGAAAAAAATCTGTACAACATTTATACCATGAGTGATATTATTTATAAGAATTACTATAAGCATTTTCCAGAAGTGGGATAGGAAAAATTAGAACCCATGTAATGCAGACAATATCTTAAGAAGACACACACACAAAAATAATCCAACTTCAATTGTGGATAACCTCTCTCCCTCCCCCTTTTCTACATCTAGAAATTTCTTGTCACAGAATTCTCAATTCCTTAATATAAATATCCTTTTCATGAAGTAGAGTTAAAGTACATCTCTGGGAAGTTAGACCTCTGTGATTCCAGAAGTATTTATTGAGTACCCACCATGGACCAGAAACTATATTAGGTGCTAACCACATTTCACAAGCAAAACAGGCAAGAATATTTGCCCCAGGTGTTGGAATTTATCTTTCCTTTGAGCAACTACTAAGTGAAATGCAGTTACGTTTAAAATGATTTATTTATAAAATAAAAGAACAAGAAAAATGTCATTTATATGTAAATCTGTTTTCTAAGCAGTGTGGAACCTAAAGGTCTTCCGCTGAGAACCTGGTCAGGGTGGTGTATTTCTGGTCTGGCAGAAGGAGAGCATTTGTATAGAAGAAGGCCCTTGGGAACGTGTGTGGAGGAGCTTAGGTGGAGAGAGAGGTGCAGGTGTGCATGAGAGAGGAAGGAGGAGGAGAAGAGAGGTGAGATCTCCAGATGAAGAGCTTTTGCACATCTTTGCCGTGGAACTTACGTGCTGCCCATCTGGCCACTTCCACATTATTTACAAATTCTGATTTGCTTGAAAGGGAGTCCTCTTGGCACACTCGGTCTGTTCCTCACAGACACTTTTCGCCTGTGTCCCTCCCCTACATCTGACCCCAATGAGCATCACCACATGTGCTGAAGCCTGGAGTGCAACCTGCTTGATCCTCAAGAAAAACTAACAAGGCAAAACTCTCAAAGGAAACAGAAGGCAGTATGTAGTTGGTTGTTTGTTTGTTTGTTTTATCCTTCCACAAAGTGTCTTTGCCTTCTCTGGAACAGGGGCTTTGCTTAGAGCATCATACATGTCCTTTGGTTGAGAGGTGGGGCGTTTAGACAATGCTTGGATCATGAGGTCCCTGACTTCATCAGTGGAGTAATCCATTAATAGCTGATTGAACCACGGGGAGGTGGGACCTAGTTGAGGATGTGGTCAGTGGGGACATGCCCGGGAAGGGTTTAACTTCTCCCCAGTACCCACCCCCTTGCTTCCCAGCTGCCACAATTTGAGCAGCTTTCCTCTGCCCTGCCCTGCCCCCATGAACTTTCTGCCTTAGAGTTGGCTGACCATAGACTTAACATCTGAAATCATGAGTCACATAAATTTTTCCCCTTCTAAGTTGTTCTTGTCAGGTATTTTAGTCACAGTGAAGAAAAGGCGACTAACACACCTTTGTTCAACTTTTGCTTCATTTACGAAAGACCCTCTCCAAAGTTAGAGTGATTTGTTGGCAGGATATGGAGTCAAACCAGAAGTAAAACTACAATATGTAAAAAATAAAGCAGCCTTCTAAAAAGATCAAATATATTACTCATAGAAAGTAGGGAACGAGAAAGAGGAGAAGACACAAGCAAAGAAATAATGAAACAGCATTTCTCTAAAATTTATAATTTAATTGTTCCAGCCCAATTAAAAAAGAAGACATACTAAAGTCATGTTATTTTGAAAATTCATAATAATAGGTTTAAATAGAAAATCTTAAAGCCTTCTAGAAAATTAAAATAGTATCCTAATGATTAATACTCAAAATGACTTTAGACTTTTTAACAGTGATCCTGGGAATTAGAAGTAACTGTAGCAGTGCATTCAAATTCCGAAGGAAAATAACTATCTTTGAGTCTGAATTGTCATTCTTATGTAAAAGTTAAAGCGACTTGCACTAATCTTCCCATAATTAATTTTTAAAAACTAGATACTGACTTCCTCTGCTACACTAAGCTGTTAGCTTTGAGGAAGCTGCTAACTGAGCTGTAATTGTGGGTAAAATGTATATATTTATTCTTGTGTGTACAATAGCTGTGCCATTATGTGGACAAGAAGAGAAACTGCTATCAGAAGTTGAGTACTATTTTCAAGGATAGCACTTAATAGGTCAAATTTCAATTTTGGATAAAGGGCTGCTTGGAAACCCATGTTAGACTGTTGACTATTTAAGTATTAATTATAATGCTGTATTTTTCAGAATCAATTGAAAGAGATTAATAGATAAGAAAGAAGGTACGCAAAGATATTTGCCTAATAAGATCCGATGAAGCAAATTTAGAAGCCCATGGTCTTTTCATCATCTGTGGATATTTTTTAACATAAAAGCATAGGAAGATGCAATTGTGAATTTCTCTTTTGTCCTATAGCACTTTCTCCAGGCTTGGATGTGAACAATGGCATTCATGCTGTTCAACTGGCAGGGAACCTAATTATAGTTTCTTTTTTTTTTTATCTCAAGCTCAGATAATCCCAAAACTCCCTAAGAAGATTATTACCTTAATCTATCTGTTAAATTCATCAGTGCATTTATGAGAGCCATAGAGCATCAACTCCATAGATTGTGAGAAAGATCCAGAGCTAGCCAGGCATGGTGGCACATGATTTTAATCCCAGGACTTGGGAGGATGAGACAGGAGGATCAAGGTTCACAGTCAGCCTCAGCAACTTACAGAGGCCCTCCAGGACATAGTGAGACCCTGTTTCAAAATAAAAAAATAAAAATAGGGCTGGGGATGTTAGCTCAGAGGTATAATGTCCTTGGGTTCAATCTCCAGTACCGCAAACACGAAGGAAGGAAGGGAGGGAGGGAGGGAGGGAGGGAGGGAGGAAGGAAGGAAGGAAGGAAGGAAGGAAGGAAGGAAGGAAGGAGAAAGAAAATTAGATCCAGAGCTTAGAAAGATGGGGAATGAGTAAAATAAGCACGATAAGACATCTAGAGACTCCAGTTTTGATGCTATCATTTTTTTTTTTTGGTACCATGAGATTGAACCCAGAGGCATTCTACCTCTCAGCTACACCCTCACCCTATTTTATTTATTTATTTATTTTTATTTGGAAATAGGGTCTCTCTAAGTTGCTGAAGCTGGCCTCCAACCTGCGATCCCCTGTCTCAGCCTCCCAAGTACTGGGATTACAGGTGTGTACCACCATGCCTGGCTCTGGTACTATCTTTAGACAATTCCTTTCATTTCTTTGGTGTACCATTGCCTAGTTGGAAAAATAGGGACCCTTGACTAGGTGGTCCTTAATATGCACACTCAGTCTAAATGTCTTTGGTGGTATTAGCTTCCATTTTTTAATTCTCATGGATTTTGCTTTGAATGGCCTCTACCAATAGGTGTAGGATATAAAGGTTTTATAGTGAAAAGGTCATGAAAAGAAAAGAAAAATAAAAAATCTTACTTTGTTGGGTTCAAGCACAAGATCTGCTTCACAAGAGCTCTGTGGTCTGAGCTGGATCATTCTGTCTCTCTGAGATTTAGCTTCTGTAACTATCAAAAGGGAAAATGGTACTTCACTTTCAATATTTTTCTTAAAATTGGCTGTTAATATATGCTGAGTGCCTGGCAAAATAAAAACATTCAATTAATAGCAACTGTCATTTGTAGGATACTTTGTAGCTTTAGAACTAGAACATGAATTCAATCACACAGAGAATTCATTTTGAGAAGATAAAGGAGGAAAATCGGAATAATCTTGAAAATCATTAACCAATTCTCCTTTGAACAGCTGTTTATTTCAAGATTTCCTGATTTTCTTTGCTCTCACACTAACTTTGAATGTGCTTATTCTGAGTCATAGTTTGAAGAACCTGTACAAATACCAGTGATCACAGCCTGGTTTTCCTCATCTCCTGGTTTTTTTTTTTTTTTTTTTTTTTTTTTTTTTTTTTTTTTTTTTTTTTTTTTTTTTTTTTTTTTTTTTTTTTTTTTTCTCAACACATATTGTGCAGAGCTCAGGTATTTAGCCCTGTGAAAAGTGTGACACATGAATGGGAACTACAGGGGAGAACTTGTAATGGTGAATTTGTGAGGCTGGTGGCCCCTGCAGCCTTGCAATTTTCACACATAACCACTTATAGAGTCTGCAGTTGGATTCAAAAGGCAATCTTTGTGCTAATTGGTTTATTTTTAAAGGTAAGAATGTGCCCAGGGGTCATCTTCCTTTTCTGAAGCCAGTGATTTTAGACCATTTCCAACATGCCCCATTTTGGGTGCTGCAGTAATTATTCTAGCTTTGACATGCATTTCTTGAGGATGTTATAACATGCCTTTGAATTTATTTCCACCAAGAAGCTCTCTGATGAATAATTTAGTTGGATAACTTTACTAAAGAGAAAACATAAGGGATAAAAAAATCTTAACAAACTTTTCTTTTTGCCCAAAAAATTAATTAACAAGGGCACCTACTCTTTTGGCAAACAATATATTATTGCTTTCCTGGTTACCAATGAAAGCTGGGATACACTAATACTTTGGCATGAATGACTGAATGTAACTCTTAATAATTGATGTCTGACCAAAAGAGGGTTAAATGTCTTCAAGAGGTCAAACATAGTTACAGTAGAGGGAAAATTATCTTAATCTGAGCCATAAGATAGCATGTTTTGCTTTTAGTGAAAAGAGAAGGAATGTGTATTTACAATGATTGTTTTTTTTTTTTTTTCTTTTTGGATGTGGAAGGATTGCATCCTCAGAGGGCCTGGGTATAAATGTTGGCCACACCTATTAACTGCATGACCTTGAGCAAGCAAATACATCTCTCAGCCACTTTATCTCATCTCTAATGTGATATCGCACCCCTGCCCTGGCTACCTCTGAGAGCTGTTAGGAAGTACACTAAAATTGCGACTGGGAAAGCCTGTTGTAAGCTATAAAGGACTAGGAAATGTCAGAAACTATTATAAGGCTGTGTTCCCTCAGCTGCAGTGCCAGCTGTAGGGATTAGAAGCAGGCAGAGGGTTTGATGTCGCCCTCAGAAGTGAAGGGCAAACGTGGCTGATAGATTAGTCTCAGAAAGTCTGATCGACAGAGTCTCGATTCCGTGAACAGTATGCTACACCCAATGAAGTGCTGTCTATGTCCTTCAAGGTCTGTCTTAGGCAGTTCGGGTTTACAACAAAGTACTATGGACTGGAGTCTTATAAACAACAGAACTATTTCTCACAGTTTGGAGGCTGGAAGCCCAAGAGGAGAGTGGTCAGATTCAGGTGAAAGCCCTCGGTAGGTTGCAGATAGCCATCTTCTCACTGTGTTTGTCCATGGCAGTGGGATGAGAAAGCACCCTGGAGCCCCTTTATGAGAACACCAATCCATTGACCAAGACTCTCCTCATATGACCTGATCGCCTCTCAAAAGCTCACTTCCTAATATCATCGTACTAGAGTGTAGGATTTCAACATACAGACTTTAGAGGGAGATGAACAGTCAGGCCATTGAGGGGTCTTAGTTGTTTGATGTTGCTCAAGCTTCCAAAGCTTGATACTTAATACAACTTCACCCAGAAAAATGCCAGAGCCTAGGAATGTGTCACACTCCAAAAAGGGAATTTATTGTACACAAACCACCCTTCAGAGGAGTCCTAGGAAATTCAGACCAGCATCTGAATGTTGTAACAACAGCAATGTCATCATTTATTCAGCTCCATTGGCATTTCACGCACCATCTAGGTTTATGATTCTTTTTTACCATGGAAAGTGTAGCAGAACCATCTCTGTCTGATGAGATAATTATTCCTTGGCTTCCTTACCATTCATCTACTGTTCACCGCTGTATTCTATTCCTCTGCACCAAAACTGTTGATCCACAGGTTCCAGGGACCCCCTGCCGCCAGGTGCACCAGCTCTAAATGCTCTTGTCTGCTTTGACCCTTTAATACCGTTTGACTCTCTGGCACAAGTCTTTTTGTGAAATTCTCCTCTTCTTGGTGTGGAGGTGGAGTCGCTTCAGCTACCCCTCTGAGAGCTTCTTCTTGGTCTCCTCTGTCTACTCCTACTCCCAGCTCCTGTGTGTGAATTCTCCCCTCTCCCCACTACAGTGATGTAGTAATGCTCCCACCATTTCTCACCAAAATGGTGAGCCAGCTGCCCTGGGAGAGAGCTGAGTGCAGAGGTAAAGGGAGAGTCTGCCTGTCTTCCTGGCCCCACACTTCTCTGCCCTTCCAGGACCGGTGGCCATGTGCACAGAAAGGCGGTTTTAACTTTCTCATTGGTAAGGTGAAGACAATAATAGTATCTACTTTATAGACTGTATGAGAAGGGTTAATATGTTACTATATTCAAAAATGCTTAAGATAATTCCTGGCCCACGGTAAGTGCTGTATAAGAGTTGCAATTATGGTTATTATTGTAATATTAGTTATTATTGTCATTATTTTAAATGGCTTCCCTGTCGTTGGTACCCTTGCTTCCAGTGTATCCTACAGACAACAGCCAAATTACCCTTAAAGTTCAACTTATGTTCCTAAGCTGTTTTATATTTAAATCCACATTATATATATTCCAACACTTTTAATCAGCCTTGGCCTCGTGTGCGAGGCTCTCTAATGGTCCTGGCATATTTTTCTAGCCTTATATATGACTCTCAAATGCTGATGTCTCCCTTCCTAGCTGCACTTTCCAGATTAGTGCTTTCCCTCTATCCCCATTAAAATCCCACCTGCCATTCACAAGGCCCAGAACAAAGGCTACCAGCCCCTCGATGCCTTTGGTAATCCTCCATGATCAAGCCTAAGTCTATTCTTTCTGAAGCCATTAAGTAAAGGTCTTTACTGTGAGGCCTCTTTTGGCCCTGTCTCTTTCTGTCTGGTATTTTAGTTATTCGTGTACCTGTTGTTATCTTTCCTCCTAGATTCTAAGTTCTTTGGGGAGGAGCTTTTGCTTTTGTACAGCCTTCCAGCTCCCAGCCCCAGGCATTGCATGCAGTAGGCAGATGCTCAGGAAGGGCTGTTGAATTCAGGTTGATTTCCATGACAGAATACAGCCCACGTCGCCTGCTTCCTCCCGTGTTTGCTGAGCAGAGCCAGCTCTTCAGTTGGCTTCAGTGCATGGAGGTGACTTACAGAGCGCTCCCCTCCCCATCTTTGGGGTTTTAAAGGTTGTCAATAAACTGCAAAGTACAGTGTTTGGGCTTATTGTAGTAAATATTTGTTGAATATTGGTTGAATGAAAAAGAAAATAGTAAACATTTGCTGACTGAAAGAGAAAATAATGATGACCACACCCTACCCCACTTGTCTGCCAGAAGTGGGAAAAAAAACTGCAAATAGAGATTTTCTGGAAGAAAAACATACAACCCACACTTGTTCCTGAATGATGTGGAAAACATAGCTTGAGTCTCAAATTGAGAGGCCTACTTACATCTACTGAACACACTGGGCAGCACTATCAAAATCCTGACTTTTGCAGTACATTCTTTGATCTTTTTTTTTTTTTTTTTTTTTTGCGGTACCGGGGATTGAACGCAGAGGCGTTCTACCTCCGCGCTATGCCCCCGGCCCTATTTTTTATGCTTTATTTTGAAACCAGGTCTCATGAGGTTGCGGAGGGCCTCACTAAGGAGAGAGAAAGAGAGAGAGAGAGAGAGAGAGAGCGCGAGCGAGCTGAGGCTGGCCGCGAACCCGGATCCTCCGGATCCTCCGGTCTCCGCCTCCCAAAGTACTGGGATTACAAGCGTGCGCCACCACGCCCAGCTCTTTGATCTTTTAAAATGCAGCTTTATTTCTCCATTGCACTTGACAAAGATTAAGGTTCAAATCAATTTACCCTTCACTCTCTTCATTGTTGTCAGCGTGATAACCTTACGAGCAATACAACTGGCACATGAAATGGTTGTTTCAGGAATGGATGAAGCCCTGTAAGCCTAGTTGAATGGCAGTTCCACAGGGATAAGCATGTCAGAATGGTCCCTCTCCAGAGACCCTGGGCTATGTCATTGTCCCCTCGATAGCCCTGAGGTCACACAGTGATGGAAGCCAAGCCCCTCTCCTGGAGGGGGAGCCATCATGAGACTTTCGACCCCTCAGTACCTTACAAAGACAGCCCTCTAGATCAAAATTTGGGAATTGAAAAGATTAACAAAAGGTAGGGCAATTAAAATATATGAAAATAATCATAGATCATTATATCAATATTAAAGATTTTTTAAAAAGCTTTCTTTCCTGCCTCTTATTATTTGCTTGAAATTTCTTGGGATATATTTATGAATGAAGACAGAATGGAAATAAGAAGTGTAACTGTCATGGAGATATTCAGACCACATTTGTTTTGGCCGCTGCTTCCAGGAAGCCTCATCGGACTGTCGGGGACTGAGTTGAATACTGTCTGTCTGATTGGACCCTGCTGACTCCCTGTCATTTAATATCACACGACATTGATTATTTTATTGTCTGCGTTTCTCATTTATATCATAAGACACTTGAAGACAGATCTTCAAGCTCCTATCTGGTGTCTGGCGCAGCCTGGGTTCTTGTCTCTGCATGTGTTGATGTCAGAAGGGGTGCTTCCAGCCGGGCGTGGTGGCGCACGCTTGTAATCCCAGTACTTTGGGAGGCGGAGACCGGAGGATCTGGGTTCGCGACCAGCCTCAGTGCTCTCTCTCTCTCCCTCTCTCTCTCTAACTAGTGAGGCCCTCCACAACTTCGTGAGACCCGGTTTCAAAATAAAGTATAAAAAATAGGGCCGGGGGTGTAGCGCGGAGGTAGAACGCCCCTGGGTTCAACCCCCAGTACCCCCCAAAAAAAAGAAGGGGTGCGTCCAAGGCATTGCTGCTCATCACTCCGAGCCTGGAGCTGTAGCTCATGGGCCTCAACCAGACAGCGACAGCTGCCCTCCACCTGCAGTTGTGTACATTTGACTAGCGGCATTTTGGCCCATGAGTTTTGAAGAACAACAGAAAAAGGATTAGTGACTAATAATTGTAAGTTGAGAGATTTTACACATATATTTATCACAAACTCGGATTTCTGACTTGTCTTGATACATAGAAAGATCTGACGATGCTGAACCATAATTTCTACAAAAACTTGAAACTGAATTTGAAGGATGCTCCTGGTGGAAATATCCTCCAATCTGCCCCACACCCTCCACCTAAAGGTCTCTTAGTTTACACCTTGGCACAGCCCACCTGACCTGCAGGAATTTATATTTGTTCCACCAGGCTCTGCTATGACTTCCCTTCTTTTATTCTTTATTTTTGTGGCACTAGGGATTGAACCCAGGGGTATATCACCTGCGAGCTACATTCCTACCCCTATTTTATTTTATTTGGAAACAGGGTCTCACTAGGTTGATGAAAGTCTCACTGTTTGCTGAGGCTGTCCTTGAACCTGCGATCCTCCTGTCTCAGCCTCCCAAGTACTGGGATTACCAGTGTGCGTCACCATGCCCGACATGACTTCCTTTCTTGTTTCCCCATGAGAAAGACAACCCGAAGCTTCTCTTCTCCCTCACTGTGGAGGGAGCATAGATCTTAGTTCCTGTGAAGGCTGCTGTTCCAAGCCACTGCTCTGCCGAGCAATGGGGAGCTCCCCTCCACAGTGGCTCTGCAGACCTGGAGGAGCCTTTCCCTGCAGGCCTGGAGCCATGTGAGAACGGCTATGGTGGGGATGTCCTCCCTGGCTGACTGGGCTTTAGGCCTGCACCCTCTTCCACCCTTAATCTTGGGCTGTGCCCTGCTCCTGACCCCCTGCTCACATCCTGCCGCCTGCCACAGCCTGAGAAGCATAAAGGTGGCAGACCCTGGCCCTGTTCCTGACCACCCAGCAGAGACTTTGATTGTTTCCTAAGTGGAGACTGATCAGTGTGGGATTTAGAGATGCTCAAAGGTGCCTTTGTTTAAATTGAGCACTGGGCTAGGTAGGGATCTTCATTAGAAAGCACCATGTGGTCACCACAGATAATGAAGCAGGTCAGACCAGCCCTGACACTAAATAAAAGCCAATTAGCTCCACTCACTGAAGCCTTGGGTGCTCTCTGGTAGTACAGCCTCCTTGTGGAGGGTTTCCCAGCCTGAAATCCCGCTGGCAGAGGCAAAGAGTGCTGGCCCCCAAAGATGCTCCCTGAGCAATGGGATGGGGCCAGGGTCCTGCCTCTCCCCTTCACACTGTCCCTAACTAGTTTTCAGTCCCCCCACCAGGTGGCACCACTCCACCCAGCCTCTCCTGCTCATGGACAGAGAAGCAAGACTGAAAGATTGAGTTCTGCCGTGGGCCCTGACCCACTGAGGGGCCAAACACAGAGACCAAGACCCTCAAGGCTCCCTCATTTCCCCATCTATGTAATAAATTACCTAGAAGGGAAGACCACCAAGTCCTTGCTGAAAAATTATTTAAATCAATGGATGGAGATACATGATGTTAACACAAACATACCCCAACTGAGCACCAGATTTCCTACCTTGTGCTTCTTTTAGTAATTAATATATATGTAATTTCACCATGTGCCAAATGCTGTTCTAAAAAATTTACCTACATTTATCTCAGTTGATCTTTACATAGTCTGTATGAAGTGGGTGCTATTATGAAGCCCATTTATAAAAGAAGAAACGGAGGCATTGGAAAGGTTTGATTCTGTGCCAGAGAGTTTTCATACATACTTTCATGTGTTCTCTCCAAAACCTCTGCGTTGTAGACATTTACGGTGCCTTATTACAAGTGAGAACATTGAGATCCAGAAAATTTACATGACATGACTGGGATGATATTGCTCATCAGTGATAAAAGTAGGATTTGAATTCATCTCTTTCTGTCTCCAAAGTATGGTAAGATAGAGTAGCTGACTGTCCATGTTGAGGAATTTAAAGTTGCTCCTTAAGCAGGGCAGGGTGTATACCTATAATCCCAGAGACTCAGGATGCTGAGGCAGGAGGATTGCAAGTTCAAGGCCAGCCTTGGTAACATAGTGAGACAGTGTCTCAAATTTAAAAAAAAAATAAAAAGGGCTGGGGATGTAGCTCAGTGGTAGAGTGCTGCTGGGTTCCATTCCTCATATTGCAAACAAATAAAATAAAGCTCTTCAATTAGTTTTGTCTATAAGCCCTCAGTTATTTGTCCTCAGTTATTCGTTTCAAGATTCCTGGAGTAGAGCATACAATAAGTACCAAATAGTAACCATGGTTTTAAAATAACAGGTACAGACGGATGCCCCGACTCCATCTTGCTCCCTTGAGAGGCACACCAGGTTGTACTACTTTCTTCCCTCTAATTTTCCTCAGCAACTAACCACTGGGTGCTCCTCTGAGACTGGAGCCTGGGCCAAAGCCTTCTTATATATTGCAACTGCTGTCATTAGTGCAAGGGACTTTAGCATCCACAGAGCCACTTCATCCTGAGCTCTCTTTCCCTTCCTATCCTCATCTCCAGCAACCTTCTTCTGCTCATGTTGGCCACACCTTCAGCAGCACACCTCGCAACGTGCCATCACCAAAAATGACATCCCTTCCCCCATGATCTGCTAAAATGCTACATTTATATAGCAAATACTGTCTTACTAGCTGGCTAGTCCAAATGCCTGCAGTATCTTTCACCCACCAAACTCAATTCCCAATACTTTCCTCCCTACATACATCTGTTTTCTCTCACCCTTGCTTTAACCCCATGAATCCAGTTTCATTTATTTCATACACACAAGATGAACCTTTCTATGAAAACTCTCAATCCTGACAGACAAAAAGTTATAGATAGTCCACAATCAGGGGCATTGCTTGTATTACGTATGATATCCAATCACATTATCATCTTTAACTGAGCTCTCGGCACCGTCCCTCAATCTCACTACTTTTTTCTGTCTAGCTCACTCTCTCACCTTTTATGCTGTCTCAGAAACAGCTCTCCAATCCTTCCTTTGTTCTTCATTCTCACTTCGAACATGCCAGACTGAGCTCTCACAGTCTCCCTCAGTTGCCGAAATATCTTCCTTGTTGGTCTCCCTCAATTCAGTCTTGTTCCCTTTCCTATTCATTTTTCAGGCAGAATTCAAAATAATACGCTTAGGTCATACATATTAACATGTCATTCCCCTGATTTAAAGCACCTTAATCTCATGGCATGGCCGATAAGATATTCTTATCTTAGCCTGCCTACAGATTTCGCATGATCTTTACTGTGTCTAAGTCTCACCATTTTACACACAATTACTTTCCCTTTTATAGTCTACTTTCATGATCTCATTTAGTCTTTTGAATATGCCACACTTCTTTCTAATTCAGGACATTTTACATATGGTCCTTTATTTTCCTCTCTCTGGAAACCAACTTCATTCACTACATAACTCTTATTATTTCAAGATCTCTGCCTAAATATCACATTTTTCAATTCATCACGAAACTCTCTCTAGTCCTGTCCATTGTGGTGAAGTGTTTCTGTCATTTATTATCATAGTACCGTGTGCTTCTCCTTTTAAAGGACCAATCACTGTTAGAATAAATATCTATTTATGTACTTACATGTACTTACATGTCTTGGAAATTATATTGTAGGATTAAGAATGGAAGATTACAGCTCTGCTATTATAATCCTGAGCCTAGTACAGTGTCTAAAACTGGAGATATATTTGATAAACTCTTGATTCACTTTCCCACAAACTAGATCTGATACCCTGGAGTTGATTTCTCAGCCTCTCAGAGCCTTAGTTTCCTGAGTAACAAAATAGGTTCACAGTACTCCTGAGGGCTTGGTGTGATAATGGGTGGAAACCACTTTTGTTTGAATTATAAAATTCTTTGCTGGCCAAATGCTGATAACCTCAGTAGCAATGAGTGTGCCTAGTGTCAAGTCTCATTTGGTCATTTTATTCTCCAATAAAGAAAATAGGTTCCTTGGAGAAATGGAAGATTCTAAAGTTAGGGTTGGCAATATAGAAGATGAATATGGAGAATATTGTAGTGTCAGAATTGCTAAAAACAAAAACAAACAAAGCTCACAGTGATGAAGGTATGTCCTAATGGCCAAAACCAGGAAAATTTGATCAACAAAGTAAAGTAGTTTTGGATTATAACCCAAAGATATCTTTTCTAATACTCCTTTATCATTTATTTATGAACTGGGGAGCACTAACTTTATCTTTGCAAAATAAAGAAACCCTCTGGATTCCTAAGGTCTGGTAAGAGAATGTGCTGTGGACCTGTTCAGCAATGAAAGAAAGACCAGAAATAACAGCAAAACCGAAAGCCAAATTCTTACAAAGAGAAGCAGGGAACATTATATCTCTATCTCTAGGAAAGGCATGTTTTTTCTCTCTAGGAAATGACTTCCTAAAAATGATGACCAGATAAATCAGAGGTTGTGGTCCATGGAATTGCTGTTCCTCTCCGTTGACAATGTGTGGAGACAAGGTTTATAGCCAGAACTCCTTCTCATGCCACTTTTCTTGTTCTGTAACACAGAATTTAGCTCCCAACAGTGGGCCCAATTGTAAGACAGTCTTAAATTCTCAAAAAGGAAATAGAACTGTGGATTGTATGTGAAATTTTCTGATTTTTAAAACACTCCAAATGCCAAGAAGTATCAGAATGGGAGAGCAATTCAGTCTGAAGTCCATCACTTACCTGTCTGGCAGGTCTCCTGAGAAGAAAATGAAAGGGAGGCTGAGAGGAAGGAGAATGCCTTTTCTTTCTTTCAAATATCCAGCTGCATTGAGTTCAGATTGCATTGCTGTCTCAATGAGTTATAGTGCCTTTCATAAAAAGCCTTTGATTCATGATAATTAAGTGAACAAATAAAGGGACACCTTTTAAAATAATTTTAATGTGTCTTTTAGGTGTTATTAGCAAACATCTATAAATGAGAAAAAAGTCAAGAATTCTAATTATTCCTATGAAATTTACCTAACAAAATCAAATGACTAGAGTTTCAGAATATTGACATAGAACGAAGTTCTTTTGAATTTAGGTTAATCCAGCCTTATTACCTACTGACTACATGGTCTTTCATAAATGGTTAACCCCATTCACCTCATTTTCTACACCTTACATAAGTCTCTGGATAAAAACAGACCCTCAATATTTATCAGATATGTCCATGTCCCAGCTAGTGCCTTAAGACAGCCCTTAGACAGCAAGCTTTAGTAATCATTTCTTTGTAGCCAGTTTGTTATTTAATCGTTCAGTTGTGGCAGTGCTATAGGTGTTGTGCCAAAATAAAATGGAGCAGTTAAAAATGATTCCAACTTAGTTAATTTTCAATCTCAATTATATTGGTCATGGGTGGAAAATAAAATGTTCCTTGGGAATAGATGGTGATAATAGGTGGGCTCAAATTATGGGCTTATCATTTAATGTGTCCTCTGTTTTCTATGTCACTTATAATTGGGATTCAACATTTCTGTATTTGATAATTTTATTTTTCATATTAGAGTATATTATTCTATGAGAACGTGAGAGAGAGATGACATTTAAATTGAATTTGTGTGTGTGATATTCGAAGTATATATTTGAGGAATCAGGAATATGAATTCATAAATTAAATTTGTATAAAATAATAGATACTTATTGTGTCTATCACATGGTCTTTCATTACACAGACTAAGTAAAAATCATTACAATAAGAGCCCAGTGCAGCAAGGCAAATGTGAATTTACTTGTTTGCCATTAATGAAGTGCTTTGCCAAATGATGTGAAATTTCCCCATTGTTACATTTGAGAAACAGGTTCATTGAATGCCTGCTTTCAACCAGGCCATGTGTGAGGCAGAGATTTATATCTTGCCTCATCTAAAAGTTAGTTAGAATAAACTGAACAAAGAGTGGCCTGTCCCTCACATTTCAGATGAGGACTATGAAGCTTGGAGATGTGAAATGTCATTCTCAAGGCTGCCTGGCTCCTTTGTGATGGGTCCAGGATTCAAAGCTGGGTATCTTTCACACCAATGACCATCGCACTCTTCTGCTCTGAGAATGATACATACCTAATTTTACTTGGAACTTGGGAAATTAGAAACAAAAGGAGCTGTGGATTGAAAGATGAGAATTATGATGACTGTCTGCAAGTGGTATCCCCAGGAAATGAATGGAACAATGAAAGATGAAGGCCGGGTGTGAGGCCTCATGATTACTCACAGATCATTCTAAAGCTCAGCCCTATTCTTTGGTCTTACGGAATTAATACAACCTCGACTAAAAGGGAGCCTTTCAGTTACCATGGGTTAATTTCAGACAAAGGAATCATCTGTCCTTGAACAAAAATAAAAATGTACAATTTTACAGAGCAATTGTTCTCTTCCTCCCTTCATTTTGCTTTCCATTTAAAACTGAATCAATCCATCCCAGAGCCTTTGTGAGTTGTTGGAGTTACATGCCACTGTTTTCTGCCAAAATACTTGCCCAATGTTAGAATGAATCAGTACTGCTCGGGGCAGAATCATTAACAGGAAGATTTCCTGGTTCCCTCAGTCTTAGAAGACTCAGAGGTGCCTGTTGTCTGGTCTGTACAGAATAATTTTAAGTTTAAGATCCCCTATGAAACTGTAAGCACCTCCATGCTTTATTAATTATGAAAGTCATTATTGTGAACCACAGTGATGATTAAACATTTTTAAAAATACGAAAAGAACATCATAAAATGGTGGCAGAATAGCAGAGCGACAGAGATTGAGACACTGACAACTCTAGTGAAGTTAATCAGGCAGGGACATGGGATTTCCTCTTTCTGCTATAACACCCTTCCCCTTCCTTATCCCACAAAATATGCACTCAATTCCAAGACGAAAGAGGTGCCTGGTCAATGTTGGCTCATAAGCTCATTGCTATTCTTTTGAGGTAATGCATAGAGAATATTTATAGTGCCAAGAGCAGCTGGAGATGCAAGCAGGGCAGTACGGGAGTAGAATTAGTGTGGAGTCAAGGTTTTCTAGGATTATAGGGACAAGATCCCTAAAAGTGACTTGCCCATTGGATTGAATTGAGGCCAGAGACATTAGATTCTTTTATCTGTTCAGGAAATATCAAGTAAATGAAGTGTTATTTCTTCAAATAGATGTTTGGAAATAACAGGGCAAAGATAGATTGGGTGAAGACAATGAGTAGGTGGCCAAGAGTTTTGTGGGTTGGTTTTTTTCTTCTGAGCAATGGCACTTGCAGTGTAACTGGTTCAGGATCAGAGTTCGGTGGAAGCAGAGTGAGTGTGGATGAGAGGTGTTCGCCCGTGTGGTCTTCTCCATTTCACCGAGTGGCATTAGGGTGGTAGTAGAGTTGTGGAAACATGACCACCCCCTCAACCCCTGGGACACAATATATGACTGGCATCAAACAGTCTATGTTCAGGTGCTGATGACTCCTAATTCCATCTCAGTAAGTACAAAATGAGTGATTCCCAATAGCTAGCCTTAGCTCTTCTCTAAGGACTCAGCATTTACCCACAAACTGTGTGTTAGGCAATACTTGGGTCACTTGCTCAGTTTCTGTGAACTCCTTAGGCAGCACTGTTTGTTTTAGGAAACATGGATTCATGGTTCATGGATCATGTGCAAGAGGTATTTTAATGAACATGACGCTGTAGAATGGAACATTCACTGACTGCTGGGACAGTGTATTTGATATATATGGTCTGCTTTTGCCCTTTTGAGAACCCAATGGAAAGGGAGTTTGAATTTCCATTTCATATATGTAAATAGAGTCTCAGAAAGTTAACAGAAACTGCCCAAGATATAGCTCTAGGACTCTGCAGAATTAATCGTCTTAGCACTAGCCTATTTTTTCCCTGGAATGCTGGATCTAAACACCCTCATATTTGATGGTTTACAATTGAGGAGGACTAATGACTGACGTCTTATTCAAGGTAAATAATAGTTCTTGCATCCTCCCATTATCCTTACCTGCTTTATGTAGAAAATAAAAAAATAAAAATAAAAATAACTGAATTTAAAAGGTGATACTAGAACAAAGTTTGTCTTCCCGAAGTGCATGGGATGGTTTCTCAAAGGATGGGTCTGGGGATATATCAAAGCAACTCAGAAGTATTTGCAACAGCAGCAACAGGAGCTGTGTATAAATCAGTGTGAAGTGTTGGAAAGAGAAAAAGGATATGGCTGAAGAAAACTTAGAGAGAAAAATGGGAATTTAAGACAGAGGTGAAAAGAGTATGACATAGAGACTGATCACTCATGGGATGAGCAGGAGAAGAGACACCAGGTTGGGATTTTTGTCTCTGAATCCCAAAAGTCCATATACAGAAGGAGATTTTGGGCATTTCAAAACCTTTTATTTCAAGTTCTGTGTTGAACATTTTTATCCTCCAAATCATTTTCTTCCAATGTGCTAAGATTATAGCCTTTAGCTAATGGTTTTCTATCTCAGTTATGCTCCCAGCATTTATAAGCATTAATTTTGCTGAACTGATATAGTAAAAATGTTCAAAATACCATTTGGCAGAGCATTTTAGTCTTACTACTCAAGTATAACCTGTAATCTTTCCTTCTTATACTACATATACACACACGCACTCTCTCTCACACACACATACATACTTAAACCTGTTTTCCAGCCTTTTCCTCTTTACCTAAAATTGTAGAAATTTCTTCCAAAACTAGCCAAAATGTGTAATTTAACCTTCCCTCCCCAACGAAAAGACACATTGTCCATCTATCCCCAAAAGGAATTTAAAGCACAATATAATCTACAAGCCACATACAGATAATGCCAAACTTTCAACTGAATAAGTATTAATATATATTAACCACTGTTGCTTTCAGAATGGTGGTTGTATTTAGAATTTAGTTTGAAGTCAAAGTTAGGATATGTTGATGATTTTCATGTAAAGAGTGTAAAAGAGTCAAAGTTGACTTGGGATTTTCCTGTCCCCAGGAAACTGGGTGAATTATCTTTCCAGATGTGATGGTTCCAGATGCTTCCTGGCAACCCAAAGGAGATGTCACATAGGCTTTGAACATGTCTGGAACTCAAGGGAGAAGTAGAAGCTAAGTAGAGAAGTAGAATTTAAAAAATTGGCCGGGCGTGGTGGCGCACGCTTGTAATCCCAGTACTTTGGGAGGCAGAGACCGGAGGATCCGGGTTCGCGGCCAGCCTCAGCTCTCTCTCTCTCTCTCTGTCTCTATCTCTCTACCTAGTGAGGCCCTCCGCAACTTCGTGAGACCTGGTTTCAAAATAAAGCATAAAAAATAGGGCCGGGGGCGTAGCGCGGAGGTAGAACACCCCTGCGTTCAATCCCCGGTACCAAAAAAAAAAAAAAATTGAGAGCCTTGGTGTAGAGGCGTTTATAAAGCCAGGGGACTGGAAGAGCTCATTGGTGGAGTTTATGCCTACTGAGGACAACAAAGGAAGAAAGAATGAGCATGGGGACACACTGAGGTCAGGAAAAAGAAGAGGACCCAGTTTTGTGGACAACTAAAAGTGAGAGAAATTGGAAAATGATGATGTCCTACTGACTGAGGAGGGAAAATATTTCAAAAAGGAAGGAGTGATCAATCAGGACAAATGGGACTGAGAGGTCAGATAAAATGAGAACTAGAAATTTCCCATTTCCTATTGGACTTGATAAGAATGGCATGGAGCTTTGGGAAATAAGTGTGAAGGAATCGAGCACAAGAGAAAGGAGGTGAGCAACAGAGCCAGCGAGGATGAAGCAAGTTTGCAATGAGTTTTGTGTGAGCCTTTCACAGGATCAAGAGGGAAGAGAGAGCTTTCTGTTACAGATGAAGTTAGTGGAATTGGTGGTGGAGGCTAATGTTCTCAGCATGTTCACTAGCTGAAAATTAGGTACTGGTAGTGGTGTTGGAGCTATGGGGAGAGAATAAAAAGTGTGAAACAGTCGCCTTTGAGAAAGAGAGAGTAAATTAACTAGCAAAATATTGGGGCTTCCAATACTGCGAACTCACTCGAGGACTGTGGTCATATATTTAAATGAAGACAAGTCAGCAGTTATTCACTTTTATCTACATGATGTTTAATTTTAAGGTACATGTAAGGAGGTGACAGAGATCTGTTTAAAGACATCTCATAATGGCAACAATTTAAAGAGAGGTGCAGGATGTTGAAGTGAATTCCCTGATGATGGACAGTGAAATCTGAATACGCTGGGACAGTGAGAGCATGAGGAAGAGGATGGACAATGGAAATGTGACAGAGTCAGTGGGTTGTATATTCCATGAGGTCAAGTGGCAGAAAGGATGCTAGAGTAAGAGAACTTAAGCCCGGTGTGGTGGCGCACACCTGTCACCCAGTACTTGAGAGACTGAAATCATAGGATCACAGGTTCAAGGCCAGCCTCAGCAACTTAATGAGAACCTCAGCAACTTAGTGAGGCCCTGTTTCAAAATAAAAAATAGGGCGGGGGTGTAGACCAGAGGTAGAATGCACCTGGGTTCAATCCCAGTACCAGAAGAAGAAGGAGGAGGAGGAGGAGGAGGAGGAGAAGGAGAAGAAAAGAAGAAGAAGAAGAAGAAGAAGAAGAAGAAGGAGGAGGAGGAGGAGGAGGAGGAGGAGGAAGAGAGAGAGAAAGAAAGAAAGAAAGAGAAAGAAAGAAAGAAAGAAAGAAAGAAAGAAAGAAAGAAAAAAGAAAGAAATAGGAAAAAAAACTTGGAAGTCAGAAGGTAGCAACAAGAGCAGAATGGCTAAAGTTGATGTTGGAGATTGTGTAATGAAGAGGTCTGCAGTATGATTGATTAATGAAGGTAAAATATAGACATGGACCTCGTGAAGGGATTGGTTTAAAAACTGAGAAACTATGCTGATCATTAGACTTTTCACATCCATACTGGTATTACCAACAATACTAGCTTACATATTAAACCAGTACCAGGGGCCAATGTCATTGATGAGTGGGAGCTATCAGAAAGCTATGGATGACAGAAACAAGAGGTGTGTATCAATGGTGAGGATTTTAGTTTTAGGGTCTGGAAGTGGTAATAAGAAGCATGATATGTCCCTATCTGATCTCAAGTATAGTGTCATATGGTCTATAAGAGGAATAGGTTAAAAAAAAGAAACATAACTTGACAGGGCTTCAGAGAAAAATCCCCAGATAACAGTTGATTTTCTATTTCAGGAAGGGAAAGGTATATTCAGAGAAGAGGTTTGCCCATGGTGTTTCCTGAGTTTGAGAGGGTTTGGGGAGTCTAGAAGATGTAAAGCTTGAGACCCATTAGAGAGTATTCAGAACAGTAGATGTGAGTCCTGATGGATGGGCATGGCCAGGGACATGTGGGATCCCAGCCAGGATTGAAGAAAACAGAAATATAGGGTATAAGGGATAGGACCTATTGGTCAGCTAGTGGTGGTGGCATGAGGGAAAGTGGGGGTGAGATACTCTAATCTATGGAAATGCTGGTCTCAATATCCAAAGGTGAGGCAGAGAGTATTAGAGGAGGAAGTGGGTGGTCAGAGTTATATGAGGCTACAACATATAGAGTTCAGTGGGCAACCTATGGCCACACACTTACTTTCTGTGAGCAGCGCTGAAGGCTGTGTGGGATCAGCCTACAACATTGTCAGAAGTAGGACTGAGACTCTGGATAATAATCACCTGAGGGCTACTGCTCCCTTACCAAAATAGTTGCCTTTTTTTTTAACAAGATGATCTGATTGTGTTCAATGACTTAAGGCAGATAAGGTCACTTCGGAGAACCCAGGATGGTCTTGGTACCACTTCCCCACAACTGGGGCAGAGGCTTAAGTCTCAGCTGGATGATGCAGGCAGGAAAGGAAGTTCTGTCAAGAGCTTATAACCTCAGACCTTTGGCTCTGAAGGCAGTCAGCACAGCGAAGCTAAGCTCAGGCAATGCAGTGTCCACACAGGGCACAAGAAAGAAGCGTCGGGTAAAGGGGAAGTCTCATTTCCCATCGGTCATAAGGCAGGAGTGCTAAGCCACTTGATCGAAGGTCTTGTTCCCTGAGTCCCTGTGTTTCCCCTTAACCCAGAATCCTGACTTGCTCTTCTGAGCTTACCATGAAGCAAAACCCTGTTCTAAAGATCTCAGGAGAGTGATTCTCAAATCTGGCTTCAGAGTAGAAACACCTGAAATGTCAAAAATAGATATCTAGATCCCATCCCAGATCAAGTAAAACAGAATCTCTGGGACCAGAGGGACAGTATTTTCCAAAAGCCTCCCGGATGATTCCTGTGTAGAGCCCTGGTTAAAAGCGATCATCGGGGGCCCGGGTTCTGGCCAGCTTCCTTGGTGTGACAAATAGGCTGGCTTCTGCTGCAGGCCTCTGAGACTTAACTCATTTATAGGGTTTTGGATTATTTTTCCAGTGGCGTATAGTTCCTGCAGATTGATTAACCTGTGCATGCACGCACGCGCGCACACACACACACACACACACACACACACACACATACACACACAGTGCCCTGCTTTTATACAAAGTTTATGCCTTAGTGAGGCCCTATCCAGAATCGAGATTGTGGCAAAGGAAATTTGCAGAAGTCATGATCCTGCCTGGGTCAAAGCACCGCACCCCTCATCCTGCAGTAGACAGCACACACACTAGCACCCTGTCCTTGCAGACACTTCAAGACCAGCAGCAGGTCTTGGGAAAGGAAGTGACAGAAGCCAGGAGCCTGGCTGGAGCAGAGCCTCAAGGCCTTAGGTGTATACTGGATCTCCTTTCACAAACACACCACGTACAGATGGGCCCCTTGCTTCTTCCCTGCTCAAGCTCTGCTTCGTTCTGTGCCTCTGCAGACACATTCTTCATAGCTGAGAAAGCCCACAGATGGAAGGACTATTATTGGTGCTCGTCAATTCAGAAATAAACCACCGGTTTGCTCAGCATCTCAATCTTTACCACTGACGTGTTAGTTTAAATTAATTAGTTCTGTGCTGGATGAGGTCATTAAATTTGTGTCCTAATGGAAACCTATTACTCAGCTCTGCACAGTGAGGGGTGTGTGGGATTGATTTGCATTCTCTCTGGACAGAAGGTGAATTCTCCTGCTACAGTCAGGATAAGGCAGCAGATTCTTCTGCAGAAAGTCATTCTGAGATAACACTAATTGAAGGGGCACCTGTCTCTTGGGAATGCTTTTGAAAATTAAATAGCATATTGGCCATATGCTCTGAGAAAAGGGAAAAAAGTGTTCTTATAAAGTGAAAAATTTGGAGAAGTATGATAGCCCGTACTGTTAATGAGTCCTAGCAAGAGAGCACATGTGTGTGTATGTGTGTGTGTGTGTGTGTGTGTGGTGACTCTTCCTCATGGAATCCGATTTGAAGGAAATCTTCCCATGACTTTCTTCCTGAGCTCACAGAGTGGAAACTGACAAGCGGAAGGAAAGTCGCACCTATTTTCCACTTGGAGTAATCCCTCGTTTAATCTCTGTAGTGGCATTTATATATAGGAATAATATTTACAAGGGTATGATTATCGTTTTAATTTTTCAGATGAGGAAAGTAAAGGCTGCATGTTGCTTACTATGCTCAAGCCATTGTTTATAGGAAGTAGTACAGATGGCCCCAGAACCCAGTGTGGTCGCTCTGAAACTTTCTTGCTTCTTACATGGCATCATCAAGAATAGGGTTTTTTACCCTTGTAAAATCTATGTCCCCTAATTCTCAAAATCCTCTTAGCTTTGCATCCCTCCATTCAGAAGTACTCCCTTTTCCTTATAAAACACCCCTATTTGGAAATTACAATATATATTTCTTCTTTTGTGTGTGTGGGGGGGGGTACTGGGGATTGATCCCAGGGGTGTTCTACCTCTGAGCTACATCTCTAGCCCTTTTTCTTTTTAATTTTTGAAATAATGTCTTGCTAAGTTACCATGCTGACCTCCAACTTGTGATCATCCTGACTCACCTTCCCAGGTATTGGCAATTTTTCTTCTTAAAAATCTACTCTGCCTTTGAAGATTTTATCAAGCTTCCCTTTCTGGATTTTGGTTGTATTGTGAAAGGAATAGGTCCTAGACTCACTGAGCAAATGTAAAATTGTGTTTCCACATCAAGTCAGTTTTATCTCTCAAGGCACATGGCCCTTTCTCTCAGCTTAGAAACATTGAACTAAACATGCTGGGAAACTGATCTTTTTAACTATGTGTTGCTTCTCTCCTGTCTTGGACACCATGCAAAGCTAGACTACTGGGCCCAAGGGTTGGCTTTAGTGTTTCTCTTGGGTGGAAGGATGAGGAGGGATAAATTGCCATTTTCTGATCAAGATTGCCTGTAAGGAGAAGGATTATTACCATTTCCACGGGTGACCCTGTATTATAGTCCTGTGTATGGTGCCCCTGGAGTGGTGCTAATGGCAGCCCTCTTGAAGATTTACCCCATCTTCCTTGCCCAGCCATACCTCCTCCTACTATTTCTTTCTTCTCACTTCCATACTTCTCCAAACTCCTGTCTGTATTTGCTGCTACTACTTCCTTGCAATGCACTTTCATGGCAATCTCTTAAAAAACTTCTTCTCCCTCCCACATTATACTGATACTATTTTCGCTAAGAAATTCAATGAATAAATTTACAAGTTCAGCGATCCATTCGTTTTCCTCTGGTGCTAGTCGCTATTTGATCCAATCTTTCTAGAAATTCTCTTCTCCCTTAGTTATTCAATTTCGCTGTGGCCTCTAATGGGAAGTGTTTATCTAAGGGCCTGGAAGAGTGTTAGCTTGTAGGGTGACAGATAATTCTTCCTAATGGCTCCGTCTTTCCAGTTCTGTGAATGCCTTCTGTTCTATTCCTGTAAGTGAAAACACCTATACTATTCCGCTAGTGGGTCTTTTCTAGAAAAGGTTTGGGGAGTTCATCCCCTTCCAAGATTTCAGCAAATGCACTGCGTGAATGCACCACTTATCTTTATCTCCAGCCTCCTGCTCTTTCAAGCTCTGGTCTTTGATTTCTCACTCTCTACTCATTGATCGTCTGCAACAGGAAGCCCCTCTGGTACCCAGGATCAACAGGGATGAGGGAAAGCTCCTCACCTCTCCTCTAAACAGTTTCTACTTGTGAGTATTCTATTTGAAGTCTGCCCAACCTCTTTCATCATCTGGGCATTACATCTTAGATTAAATCAGCTGTAAAATGTCTAGTGGTTGACTGCAGTACTTTCCAAATTCCAGTGGGATCAAGACCACCTGTATCCAAACACACATTGCTTAGCCACTCTCCTGGAGATTCAGATGCAAGAAGCCTGGGGAGGGTCTGAAGCTTTGCATTTCTAATGATGTTCCCCTTGCTGCTGGCCAGGTGCTACACTATGAGAGACACTTGTTTAGTGCATAAGTCTGTGGCCAGATTGAATTCTGCCAACTCCTAACTTAGCGATGATTAATGTGCGAATCCTGGAGAATTTACCAGATGTCTTCATGCTTCAAATTCCTATAGTAAGATGAGGATAACTAAAGTACCTGCCTGTATTACTCAGGTTTTCATCACTGTGACAAAATACCTGAGAAAAGCAACTTAAAGGAGGAAAGATTTATTTTGGCTTAAGATTTCAGAGATTTCAGTCCATGGTTGGCTGTCTCCATTGATTATGGAGACATCATGGTAGAACATGGCAGAGCAAAGATGCTCATCTCATTACAACCAGGAATGAGAGGAATGAGAGAGAGAGAGAAAGAGAGAGAGAGAGAGGAGAGAGAGAGAGAGAGAGAGAGAGAGAGAGAGAGAGAAATATACAAGGAAGAGAGGGAAAAGAAGGAAGGGAGGGACGAGCTGGGACCAGATATACCCTCCCATGACATGCCCACAGGGTTTCCTTTCTCCAACTAGACCCTACCTCTTACAGTTTCCACCACCTGCCAATAATTAATCAATCAATGAATTAATCTATTGTGAGGTCAGAGCCCTCATGATCCACTCACTTCCCAGGAGCCCCACCTCTGAACACTGCCACATTGAGGACCAAGCCTTCAACGCATGGGCCTTTGAGGGACGGATCCAAACCATAACACTACCTCATAGGATTTTTGTTAAAACTAACCAAACAAATATCAGTAAAGTGCCTTCAATAGCTTTTTTCATACACTTTTAAAAACTGTTAACTATAATTACATAGCTCTTACTTCTCTTTCCTTTTCATTCCCAGTGACCTATCAACTCCCATGTCCTTATAATCTGGACTTTGGGATATATCCATTTCCCTTTCATCATTGCCCTGGATGGGATAAAGCACACACTCATATTCTCATTCCCCATCCTTATTTTTGTCATTTAACTCATCGGTACTGTCACAATTTACCTTTCCTGCCTCCCTGGTACTCATTATGTTCTGTTTCTACTAGTGTCTTTAAAGCAACCATTACAAATAATCCCCTTCCTCACTCATAAACTAAATTTTAAATATAGTTACAGGGATTTAGGACTTTCTTTGACTGAGGGCACCTTGACTATCCACCATTTCCTCACAGGGTTCCATCCAAATACAGATAGCATTTATCATACAATGTGTATATTTTGGTGAACATGGCTCTGTGCTTTCCTGCTTCTGGGCTTTCTTCTATAACATTTCATTTGCTATATCTTCCCCTCATGACTACAAGGTAGGATCTAATTCATTCTTCAAGGCCAGTCAGCTTTCCTTTGCCTAGACAAAGGCATAGCAAATTAGTTTCATTTCTCATGATAATGCTGGTAGCAGCTTAGGGACATGGCAGAGTTTCTGGGGCCAAGTATATCAATAGAAAATAATGGCAGGATCAGTGAGCACCGGCTGTGGGCCCCTGTCAGGTGCATAGAAGCATCCACTTCAAATATTGTCTTCCCCACCATGTAGTGTATTTTACACAGTGGATGCTCAATGCATTTTGGTATATTCACAAGTGAAGTCATACCTTGAACTATCAATTTTATTTTATTTTATTTTAATTATGATAGCTAATTTTCCTCTCTTCATTCCAAGACGAGGACCAAGAGAATAATATTGCCAGACAGAAAATCAGAACAGTTGATGAAAACCAGCCTTGACCACCTTGATTTGATAAAACAATGCCTGGACAAGGGAATTGTACTGGTTTGCTGATGGCTGCAGGCTTGGGGTGATTTCTTGGATTGTGAGGCATGTGACCAGATGAAATTCTTCTTCATGAACCAAAAAAAATTCAGGGTACTTGAGGAGAGCTATGTACGGAGGATCTTCAACATGGAGAATCCCCAGTTTAATATATGCAAGATGCCAGCTCCACTACCTACTGGCTGTGTATTTTGCATAGTTAATGACTTCATTGAGCTTTGACTTTATCATCTTAAAAATAGGAATCATGATGCCACCCATTACAGGTATTGTAGAAATGGAAGGAAAACACATATAGATGGTCCCGGACTTCGGATGGTTCTACTTAAGGTTTTTTTCACTTTACTATGGTCCGAAAGTGATTTTCCTTCTCTACAAATGGTACTTTGAATTTTTAATTTGATCCCTTCCTAGGATAATGATGTGTAGTAGGATTCCCTCACGATGTTCAGCAGCAACCCCAGGCCACAGTTCTATTTCAGCCGTACGCTACACATATTCTACACAATGCTAGTGCTGTGTAACAAAACAGGATTTACTTGTTTCTTCTTTTTTATTCCTGAATTAAAAAGAATACCTTTGAGATGGCTGTCAATGCATCCCCAAACATGTTGTCATCCTGTTTTCTGACAGTTTTTAATGTGGCCCTGACCTACTCCATTATTTCTTTCTTTCTCTACTTCAAAGCTATACTGTATCATTCTTGTATTTCTTTCTCTTATGAACCCCAGAAGACATTAAGAATTTTGATAAATTGCCTCTTCTTTCCTTGGATTACCTTGGTTTTCCTTTGGAAATTTTGCTATGACCTTAAAACAGTCAGTCTCTTCAAGGTTATGAGTTAGTTCAAGGGCCTGAGGAGAGCAGCACAATCCTCTGTACTTTTCATCTGGTTGAAGATTATAACACTTCTCAATCGCTCTTTGCCTTTTGCCCCCCCACACACTGAATTACTGAGTTTGTCTTTTAATTTCTCTCATAGATTTTGAAACTCTCTTTCATTTTAGATGTTTCCAACTCTCACACAATTTTCATCCATTATCACACTTGTTGTTTCTATGTATTTTTCTGAAATTATGCATTACCCTTCACTCTTCTAAATTCGTATACCCTCACATTAACCTCTGGAGTTCCAGTCACCTCCCTTCTTTATGTTGCTTTCTGTCTTTGTTTGGATTCTTAGTCATATTTCCAGCACGTGCATCCCCAGCCCTGAAGACATATTCTAGAGCAGATACTCCTGCCAGTTCTGCATGTCTAGTGCCAGGAATGCACAGGAATGATGTTTTATTCATACTTTCGCCTTTGCTTCACAAAATCTTGCTAATTTATTTTTAATTTTTCTTAAATAGTCACATTATTTTTATATGCCTCAAGGTTTTGAAAACAAGTTTTTTTTAAATTTAAAATGGATATGATTCAATTTCTTCAATTATAAACCACAGCATTTTAATGGGCCCTTTGAAATTGCATTCAACTGAAGAAAATATATCACGCAATATTTTGAATGAACTCTTTGAAATCTCTGACATACGTACAGCATATATATAATCCATTTTAAACATTGTTCTTAATATGTTCATAATATGTGGTTTCTTTTACAAAAAATATTATTTTTCATATAAATTCACTGGGCGAACCACAAAAGAATAATAGTGATTAAGAAAAGCATTTAAATAAGAGGTACTTGGGAAGCTGAGGCTACACAGTTCATAAAAACCCTAGGCAGAGGAAGAAATGCCAGGAATTGTTCTTTCGTCCACTCCAGAAAGAATAGAACTTTGTAATAAACATGAGCCAGACTAATTTTGAAACATTCTTTTCTCATTCCCTACCAATACCCTTTATCTCCCAATATGTGTATCACTGCAGTTAATATAACCTAATTCTAAGGCTCTATCCAGAAGCATGCAAGTAGCCGACTATCGCAGCTTCCTTGTAAACCAACAGACCCAGTGGAGATTTTCTGACTTTTCACCTCCGAAGATGGCTATGATTTCAAAGAGGAATGAAGATGAAAAAGAATGTTTTCAGAAACTGCAGTTTAATTGTAATTTTAAAAATCATTTCTAATTGTTGTCAATGACTATAAGGCAGCCCCTCAAGAATCATAAAGAGAGAACACTGACAAACTGTCTGAAAATGAATATGTAGAAATTTTAGTGTCATGAAACATGGTGGCAGAATGTCTAAAACTTTCTTCCCATGAGCATCAAAGTGTCTTCAATGAAAATTCAAAGCTGGCTGGATGATTGAGTGAACTAAAACAAAACCCACAGCTTTCTTTCGATTCTGAATCCCCATATTAAATGAAGAATTAGTTGTCAGATTTAAAATTGTTCTTAGCTTTTATTGAAGCCTTTCATCTTAAAATTTTAGCTTTAAGTACTTCCTCTAGGGATAAAATTGGATGGAAATGACTATGATATATTTGTATTTGATTCTTTCATGAGCAAAAGGATTTGAATAGGATGAGAAGTACAGATTACAAAAATGACTAATTTAAAATTTAAGAAACATTCCATTCATACCATTTCCTGAGAAGCACTTTGTAATTAAATATTCTAATATCAAGTCTTTGGCACTGTTGGGAACCAAAACCAAACCTACCTAGTAATTAATAAAAATATTAATGAGTATAATTTTAACATATTTATTTATTTTATTTTTACACTTTTATTGGTGCATTATAGTCTCACATCATAATGTAGTTCATAGTGATAGTGACGTACGTGCACATAGCACTTGGTGGGCTTTCCCCCAGCTCTCTCCCTACTCCCTCGTTCTCCACACAGACTACTGAAACTGACATTGGTATTCTTATGTATGTACATAATGTCAATGAAAGTATTTCCTTCATTAATTCTCTCTCCTCCACCCTCCCTCTACCCTCCCCTTGACCACCTCACTTGCTCCACTGAAGTTTCTCCTCCATTATCTGAAGTCTCTCTGATATCCCAATTCCTCCCCAGCTTCCACATATGAGGGAAAACATGACCTTTCACTTTCTGTGACCAGCTAATCTCACTTAACATAATGTTTTTCAGGTCCAGCCATTTTCCTGCAAATGACATAATTTTGTTCTTCTTTATTGCTGAGTAGAATTCCATTGTGTGTGTCCCATAATTTTGTAATCCATTCATTTGTTTATGGACACCTAGGTTGGTTCTGTTCTATAATTTGGCTATTTTGAATTGTGTTGCTATAAACATGGATATGCATATATTACTATAATATTCTGATTTCAGTCCCTTTGGAAATATACTCAGGAGTGGTATAGCTGGATCATAAAGAGTTCCTATTTCCCCACATCCTCACCAGCACTTATTGTTGTTTGACTTTTTTTTTTTTTGGCAGTACCGGGGATTGACCCCAGGAGCATTCTACCTCCGGGCTACACCCCCAGCCCTATTTTTTATTCTTTATTTTGAAACAGGGGCTCACTAAGTTGCAGAGGGCCTCACTAAGTAACTGAGGCTGGCTGTGAACCCGGATCCTCCAGTTTCAGCCTCCCAAGTACTGGGATTACAGTAGTGCGCCACCACGCCTGGCTTTTGTTGTTTGACTTCTTGATGACTGCCATTCTGATTGGAATTAGATGGAATCTCAATGTAGTTTTGATTTGCATCTCCCTGATTGCTAATAATGTTGAACAATTTTTTCATGTATTTATTGGCTATTTTTATTTCTCCTTTTGTGACATGTCTATTTAGTTCAATTGCCCATTTCTGATTGGGTATTTTTTTTAGTGTTAAGTCTTTAAGTACTTTGTGTATTCTAGATATTAGTCCTCTATCAGAGGAATAGCTGGCAAAGATTTTCTTCCATTCTGTAGGCTCTCTCTTTCAACTCTTGATGGTTTCCTTTGATGAGCAGAAAGAAATTGTATATTGTATATTAAGACCCCCAAAGCTCAGGAAATTAGAACGTATTTCTTAGGTGGATTTATTTTATTGTTGTTTGTAAGCTACGATGGCAAGCCTTTCATAAGCTTATTTGATCTTTCCATCAATCCTGTGCTATTATTTTTATTTAATATATCACTTGATTAAGAAGAATAAATCTCCTTTTCCAAAACACCTGACTAGAAAGGGTGTGAACTCTTTGGGAACTGAGCGTGCCCAGTTCAAGACCTCCTGGCTCCACTCAGACTAGTCTCTGCTGCCTCTCACTGAGCTTGATTTTCTTGTACTCTAGTTTCATTATTTGTGAAATACATATATATTTGGCTCCCTATAATGTCCCAATGTTTCTGTAAGATCTGTGTTTCATGCTCCTTAAAAACCTTTTAACTGGTTCAGTTATAGCACCTCCACTTTATCTAACTCATATCTCATCTTGATGGGTCTGAACCTTTACAATGTCTCTATTATCAAGATTCCATAGCTCACTGAACCCCATACATATATACAACTTATGTGTGTCAATTAAAAATAAAAATATATATTTTTAAAAAAGGATTTCTCTCTCTCTCTCTCTCTCTCTCAGACACACACACACACACACACACACACACACACACACACAAATACCTGAACAACCACCTGCAATAATGATAGGAGGCTGAGTGTACCAAATGACTTTTCAGTCTCCCTTCACTTTAATTATTCTAGGAAAGCAAATATAACTGTTATATTGTATATTTAAAACGTTATTTTACCTCCTGGTACTTGGGAGACTGAGACAAGAAGATTACACTTTCAAGGCCAGCACAGTAACTTAACAAGACCCTGTTTCAAAATAAAAAATAAAATAGGGCTGTGGGTATAGCTCAGAGGTAGAACGCCCCTGGGTTCAATCCCTAGTACCACAAAAATTATTTTACTTGATTAAAAATATAGCTCATCTATATGTTTTAAAGATAAAATAATTCAAAAAATAAGGAATGTTTCAGTGTTCCACTACAACCTTGAATCCAGCCACCTACAGATAATCACGAAGTTTCTTTCTGTGGTTTAAAGATCTGTACATGCCGTCTTCCATCCATCAGGCGTTGCTCAGTGATGGAAATAGGAGTGCTCGGTCCACCATCTTGATTTGGAAGTCACTGTTCTCTATCTTGACGAAATCCTTTCAGAATTGACAAGCATGTAGGCTTAGGGCATTAAAAAATAATGTTTACCTTAGCCGGGCGTGGTGGCGCACGCTTGTAATCCCAGTACTTTGGGAGGTGGAGACCAGAGGATCTGGGTTCGTGGCCAGCCTCAGCTCTCTCTCTCTCTTTCTCTCTCTCTCTCTACTTAGTGAGGCCCTCCGCAACTTCGTGAGACCCGGTTTCAAAATAAAGTATAAAAAATAGGGCTGGAGGTGTAGCGCGGAGGTAGAATGCCCTGGGTTCAATCCCCGATACCGCAAAAAAAAAAAAAAATGTTTACCTTAGACCTAGCTCCATATGCTGAAATTTCAGCAGAAGTTAGCAATGTGATCTTTATTTTGTTTGTGGGTTATTTAATATAAATTTTATCAAATATAAAATATAATTTTTCTGGAAGGATTGGGCCTTGACAAGAGCCGCAAAGTTGAACTGTGTTCCTAATGAGCATCTAGCTTTCCTCAAGGCCAGTGAAGGATGCTCAGGGCTGGATCTGTGTCTGTCAGCACAGAGTGACAGTGGCAACTGTGGTCTCCAGAGTCTGAGGGCTGTGTGCTTTCAGATGTCGTGGACAGATTGTTTGGAAGCAGAAGTCTTGGCTCTTGTCTGTGTATTTATTTATCCATCCCTGTATGTGTGTCTTTGCTATAACGACCATCTTTCAAAAATCTTAAAATAAAATTGAAAAAAATTCATTACATCTGAAGAAGTGATTGTAGAAGATAGATTAAAAAGTATGTTGAATGTGATTGTGCTTTTAACTGTGAATTTAGGGACAAAACCTAAATGTAGTTCATTCTTCCAATGAATCACACATGTCCTAGCCAAGAAAATGATCACCTAGCATCTGATATTATTTAGACTTTTATATGCAAATATTTGAAAAAGTGAGTAAATGAAGAACATAAAATAGTCCCCTAAGATCTGAATATGTTTATGCATACTGTATTCAGAATCCTGTTTAAATTAAGATAATGGACTGTTTATTTGATGACAATAAGTCCATTTTGTTCATACAGAATTATTTTCCAACATATGTGTCAGGACAAAGTAATATTTAAACATAATGGAAATAAATAGCTAATTGCTCTCATATATATCCATTAACTCAAAGTCATAAACACTAAATTAACTACAAATACCTGTTCAAGAATGCAACATTCTTTTAAAACATTATTGTGGTTTGCACTTAATTTAAATTAAATGCCACTCTAGAAACCTGACTAAACTGATTCTAAAATGTTCTTATTCTCAATTAGAAATATACTTCGTGCTGGGCATGGTGGTGCACACTTGTAATCCCAGTACTTGGGAGGCTGAGACAGGAGGATCGTAGGTTCGCAGCCAGCCTCAGTTACTTAGTGAGGCCCTCCGCAACTTAGTGAGACCCTGTTTCAAAATAAAGAATAACAAATAGGGCTGGGGGTGTAGCTTGGTGGTAGAATGGCCCAGGGTTCAATCCCCAGTACCGCAGAAAAAGAAAAAAGAAATATACTTCATAAAAAATGAGTATAAAAGCCGGGCATGGTGGTGCACGCTTGTAATCCCAGTACTTTGGGAGGCGGAGACCGGAGGATCCAGGTTCATGGCCAGCCTCAGCGCTCGCTCTCTCTCTCTCTCTCTCTCTCTCTCCCTAGTGAGGCCCTCAGCAACTTCATGAGACCCGGTTTCAAAATAAAAAGTATAAAAAAATAGGGCCAGGGGTGTAGCGCGGAGGTAGAACACCCCTGAGTTCAATCCCCGGTATCGCAAAAAAAAAAAAAGTATAAAAACTGAAGGGAGATAAATGTTTATGTTTCCATAGGTTTACCGCATATAATCCCCTGATCTTTGTATAAATTGCTTTCCCCAGTAAGGTGTAAAGAAACTCAGAATAGACTTTTAACATGATTCTTTTTTGCATTGTCACCAAGAAATGAAATACAGGATAATGTCAAATAATGCAAACCAGTATTTAATGTTTTGGCACTAAAAAGTTCAGAAAAACTAACCTGTAAATACAAGTAAACACCATATTTCTATTCTGACTGCATACATGATGAAATAAAACTTGTGCAGCACTATTTTCTGAATTGGTTTGGTGGACAGATAGATAATAATTATTATTCTACAGGATCACTGAAGGCTGAAAAATGGCACATGATACAAAATGTTTTAGCACATGATACAAAATATTTTAACCCATAATGGTCAAAAATGTTTAATCAAACTTTATGTATGTAGCATAGAATTATGATTATAAACTCTTAAAGCATATCTGCAAAGAAGGTAGTGCATTTCCTTCCTTAGTATTAGGACCAATTTTAAACTGTTAGTGTTTTTCCTAATTTTGTTCTTAATAACACATTTTCCCTTATTAGAAGATGATGGCACCATAAAATTCAGATGATTTAAATTTCAGATGCTCAGAGCAAGTATGTTTGACTTGCTCGAATGTTCAGCTTTTTCTTTCAATTGATCATTAATAGACATTTTCATTTCAAGAATACTTAGGCTTTATGTCTCTTTGAAACTTTTTACCTAGAAGGAGACTTTAAGTGATTAACCAAATTCATTTTTGGATTACAGGATAAATGGAAACATGGATAATCTTAAATAGGGAAGCATTGGCTTAGAAAAGATTCCTATTTATGTTTCTCACTGAAACCATGCACCCTGATGTGATTCCAAGTGTAGTTGATAAGTCCTCTCAATTTAGATCATCTCCTCTAGAGTAGGGCTTGTGACTTAGAGATAAAAGTTATACTTGTGGTTTGAATCATGCCTGTTTGGCTTATAGAGAATTCAAGCATTCATATCCATATTAGTTGCAAATGATCATTAAGAATCTCTGCTTTGAGGATAGATGGTAATAGTCATAACTGTCTTACCAGGAAATGTGATAGACTTCAAGACCTCATAGTAGGAGAGTAGCCTTCCACTCCTGGCTGTCTTCATGCCATGCCTTTTCCATCGTCCTGGGTGATTTTGGTTTTTGTGTTTTTGTTGTTGTTTTAATCACTCTCAGTTTCTTTCTTTGCCCTGTAATAGGGCATCACATCCTCCTGTGCCCCAATGTTCTGGCTACATCATGACATTAGTGTTACTATAACTTCCCAGAATGCACTCCATATTCTGTCTAAAGATGCTCAAAAATTAATATTTCAATATGCAGTTTTTATGCCGTATCTGGATTCCGGCCAAACTGAGTACTAAGTCACATTCTTTTTTCTTCAACAGAATTCCAGTAAGTAGCAGAGTGTCCTTTTGAGGGAAGCAGCCGGGAGAGTGGACTGGTCTACCCTCCTCAGCGTTTGGAGAGCTTTGGGGGAGCCCATACGATGATAGATGCCTTGTTATTATGAAATATGATTTCTTACCATAATCTTTCAAGTCATCAGTAAACTTCAACCATCACTGCATGCCTTTGAAGTCAAAGAAGGAAGAGTTGAAATTTTAATCCCACACATATATGAGCACAGAAATGAACAGAATAAACTATATGAAGGTTTTGGGGGATAGACTTACTCTGGTCCATATTTTCAAATGAGAATTCACACGAACATAAATTTGACAACAATTTAAAGTGATGTACTGCCCATAGTTGTTGGGTTTTTTTGTTTTGTTTTGTTTTTGTTGTTGTTTTAATCACTCTTCTTCTTTCTTTGTCTGCATGGCACTATAAAATCATGCAACCGAGGCTGGGAGAAAGCGCACAGCACTTCTGATCCCTGAAGACCTACACATTTTATGGAGGAATTTTTTTCCTGTTTCTGTATAGGGTAGTTCTGAATGGAATGCTGTGACTTTAGGCAGATAAAGGTGACTTGGGTATCTCGATAGTACACTGGGAACTACTTCACTACTTCTTGATGTCTCTTTCATCCTGTCTTCCCTGTTCCCTCTCTTCCATGAAAACTGTCCTCTGGCAGGATGCTTTGTGCTGCTAAAAGCAAAAGCAAAAAAACCCAAAAAACAAAAAAAAGACAATTTTTTACAAGTCCATGCAAACACACTTGACAAAAGCAGAGCGAGTGAGAAATTTTAGGCTGGTTTGGTTAAAAAATTGATGTGAGAACCGATGCTCGAGCTGTCTGACATAATAAACAGCTTCTTTGGTGGCTGGAAGAGACTGGCGTACAGTTCTTGGTTCTTATCCTTTTCTTCTGACAGCCCCATGTTCCTGACTGCATTCATTGCTCTCTATTCCACAGAAGGCCTGACAATTTAACTGAGAGTTCTCAGTGGGAAAAAACATAAGCAGCCCAAAGTGTCTCTGTGTATAGCTATTCTCTTGCCTCCTTGGCCTTACCAACTTCTAACTTTTTTTTTTCTTTCTAAACTTAGAGGTGCTTGCACGAGGGCACATTGCTTGTGACCCAGATGAATTAGCTGTGGACTTCAGTCTCCTGACATAGTGGCTTGTGCCTCTCCTATGATGGTGCACAGCATGCTTTATTGTGGTCATTTGTTTAAAGGTTTGTCTCCACATAGACAGTCGGCTATGTGGAGATAGGAGTAATTCCTGGCTTGTTCAACTCTGATCTCATAGAACCTACCTCCATGCCCAGTAAAGAAGGTCTCATAAATAATCATTTCACAATGAATGAATGAGTGGAATTTTTCCCCTGGAGATACCTTTAACAAATAAAGCCTTGTAGTCAACAGCTCACATGGTGTCATGTGACTCACACTGTGCTTAGAGAAATATCCCTTAGCTTTGGAAGACAACTGTCACGTGGCGTCCACCTCTCCATGTTTTTCATCACTGTGAGCACCTGCTAAAAAGAACCATCAGACTGGCACACTGCTGACTTGTTTGTAATCCTTTCTAAAGTTTACCTAGAAATAAACCATAAAGAAAGCCATCAGATTCTTTTTCCTAAAGTCTACATAGACAAAAAAGACATTTAACTAAATAATGTTTTGGCTTCACACAACATCAATAAACACTTGATGGAGATTAAACTGACTGAAAACCTTTTATACTTGTCAACTGATTTCTGTTGGCTGAGTTGATTTTCTTTGTAAAGAATAAAAAAGTGAGGATTGTTTTGCATTAATGCATTTGGGAATGAGTAAATGATTTTCCTTAAATCACATTTTCCTGACAATGAACATGGAGTAAAAGATTATTAAAACTGATTTCTCATGAATTTGCTTGCATACTGCAGAACAAATGTGTGAGGCTTTCTCTACCAGTGAATGCCATGTGTTGGTGTGATTGATGAATTATAATTAACCTTGGCAACATGTTTTACACCTTAACTAGATCAATCGAAATTAGTTATCCTGAGAGTCAGTAAAATCACTTCTATCCTCAGCTACTGCAATAAGTAATGGCCTTTCCTTGGAGGAGTTCTCAAAACATAGAGAACAAATACTTCGCTATTGAATCTCCTTCTTAAAGCAAATGAGAGGTCAATGTGATTGAAATAATTTAACTTGAAGGAGAGAAATTTCCAGGCCTATCTCCTGGCTGTTTTCTTAGGAACACTGAGTGCTGCTCTGATTAACAGTTGAGACTGGTACCTAATAAAACAGGGAAATGAACAGAAGGGGAGGAGGAGGGGGAAGGGCATCTCAAAACCTCTGTTCCCCTTCTCTGTTCAAAGGGAAAATTTTAGAAAAGAACATCTACTAAACATATATTAATGAAGGTGCTACCGTTTATATCCACATTGAACTCTATAGAATTCTATTTGTAGGGCAAGGAATGTAGTTGAGTTCCCTTTGGCTCAGCATCTCCAATGACAATTTTTTTCTAGGTATTGCCCTTGACAGTCTTTTGACAGTGAGATGCATTCTTGTCCTTGGAAAATCCCCTCCTGGAAGATTTTTATCCTAAATATTTATTCACTGCACCCTTTATTACTCACCATCAACTATCAAAAGATGACCTTCCTTTTCAGGTTTGTGCAAAGCTTAAAAAATGCTTTCGAGATGACCAAACACACTACCCTGAGAGTCTTAGTCATCTGACCACAGCCCTTGTGTTTTACATGGTGGTTGCAGGTGGTTGGAGGCTATCTCTGTGGAAACGCTGTGTGACCTTCTCTTGAGTAGACTACACACACACACACAAAAAAAAAATAGTGGAGTACTTCTCTTTTTATCCTGTATAACTTAACTTCTGCTCCTAGGAAGGCTCCCAGCAAGGCAATCATTCATCTCTGTATTAGCAAGGAGGACTCTAAGCACATCTTTGCATGAGACATGGGCAGTTAAGGGGAGGGAGGCTGATGCTTTTACAGCCCCCACAATGACAATCCATCCTGTGCCAGTCTGGCCACCCAGAGTAGACTAATTCTTCTCTTGGGCTCAGAAAGGGACATTTGGACCTGGAAACATTAAAAGTAATGAGTATTGTCTCATAATTGTAGCATGATTAAATAGATCATGGTTTTTACTCCATTTTCTCTTCTGTGCAAAATGTCTCTCATATGGAAACTTTCTGAGATTGTGAACTACAGAAAGAATGTTGGGTTCAAATCCATGCTTTTCTGGACTGGAGCACTCACAATGACACACTGTAGAACTCACCAAGTTGAATATAGGTCCCACGGTTTAGTTTTTATTTGTCAGCACTGACATTGCCATTGTGTAGTTTTCTGAGCTAGTTTCCATCTGGGATGAAGTATGGCCATCAGATGTCCAGTCATGAGTCCAGGTGATGATTTTAAGCAAGATTGCATGATCAGTCACTGAAGGAAGCAAAGCAGGTTTAGCCCCAGCAAGAAGATCAAAAGAATCCTACTTTAACAACAGGCTCCCTGATAAGAAAAGAAAAGGATGTATTATTCAGAGAAAACTCTGGGTTCTTCCTGGCATTGGCTGGGAAGAAACAACAGAATTTTGGAGCTGTCCTGGTTGATGAGGGTGGAGAGGGAATGGGGTGGGGGTGGAGCTGCATCCAGGGACCCTTGTTAGCACCACTACACATAAGTCAACATGCAGTTTTCAGGAGGAAGAGTTGGGACACTGGAATGGCTCCCAGAACTAAGTCCTAAAAATGACTCTAAATTTCTAATTACAAAAAAATATCTGTTGAGTACAGGAGGTGCTCTCCCTGACAGGGCTAAATGTGAAAATCAAGGGAAAACAGGAAGATCAAGAGGTTGTCTCAGCACCTCTCATCTCGTGTGCACTGAACATTGCATCTCTCTTGTCCTTGTATCCACTTTTTAATATACTTTTATTGGTGTATTCTAATTAATTTTACATTATAATAAGATTCCGAGTGATAAGAGCATAGATGTACACAGCACTTGGTGTGTTGCCCTCTGGATCCCCTCCTCACTCCTCTTTCCCATATATGTTATTGAGACTGACAATGATAATTTTGTGTATGTACATAGCACTATTTAAATTGTTGCCTTCATCAAGTCTCCTTTCCCTACCATTTCCCTCTCCCAATCCCCTTCTACTATTCTACTGGTCTTCTTCATTTATCTATAAAGTCCCTTTTGTTCCTCAAAAGGGACTTTAGTTTAGTTTCTCCCTAGCTTCCACATACTAGAGAAAACATATAACCCTTCACTTTCTGAGACCAGCTAATCTCACTTAGCATAATCTTCTCTCGTTCCATTAATTTTCCTGCAAATGACTTAATTTTGTTCTCCTTTATGGCTGAGTAAAATTCTGTCATGTGTACATATCACAGTTTCATAATCCATTCTTCTGTTGATGGACACCCAGGCTGGTTCCATAATTTGGCTATTGTGAATTGGAGTCAGAATATTATAGTAGTACATGCATATTCTTGGATCCATTTTTAATTCATTCTTATGTTACCCACTGGAAATATTTATAGAGAAGACTTTTGCAGTGGATGTGGCTGTCACATTATTTGGTTGGCATTTATCAAATGTTTTGATAACAAGCAAGATGGACATCATTTTTTCTTTTCTTTTTTTTTTCTTCCTTCACCCCAAATCTCTGTTTCAAGCCAGTGCTTGTATGGCTGTGAGTTTCAAATTCACCTGCCTGCAGGGGTTCCTACAGATGTACCTATGGGAGGGAAGCAGGGTAGTGGGGACTGGCTAGTTGGAGGGGCCGGCTGAGTAGAATGAAAGCAGCCTACCGTATCCTGGTTCTAGCCATATTTTCAGAGTGGATACTTGCCAGGCAGATGACTAGATTTTCATTAAGAAATTCTTAATTTTGAAACATTACAACTAATTTTTGTTTAAAAAAATCTGAAGGCTGTAGCTGGCTGGTAAGCCATCAAATCATCTACTCTGTTGTGATTGGGAGCTGGTGAGAGTCATAGATACATGGTTAGAAAAGTCGCTCCTTTGGCACTAGTGCAAACCCACTTGTGGAGGGTGAGTCACCTGGAGGCTGGAGTGCTGTATAGGATCCAGGACACAGCCCTGGAAACCTGTACACAGTAGGGAGAAGGAGACTCAGCACCCACCTGCCTGCCCCAGAGGCCCAGTCAGCAGCCTGCCAGCCATAGGGCCTCACATAAGTTGTTGAGATGATAAAACAAGTGAATGCACATTAGTGGCAGAGGTGTTTCCCTCGCTGGTAGGAGCTGGAGAAGCAGAGTAGGACCAGCTGGCTCCCTCTGCGGAGCAGCAGTGTCCAGGGCCCTGGGAAGCCTGTCCACCAGTACCTTCACAAAATTCATGATTCCAAGGGTAGGGCCCAGGTAGCTGAGATTTTACATCACTTCCCAGGCAACTCTGCTGCTTTTCCCAAGTGACATACGCTTGTAAGAGAAGAGAGTTCAGTCTTTGGCACCAGAACCTAGTTCTGGCATTAACTACCTACATTACCTTGAACTGATGAGTTACTGTCTTAATCTCCATCTCTTTATTTTCCCAGTGCTCACAAATACAAGCTGCTTTGTGAGGACTGAACATTTCCAGCATAGCTCTGGGCACTTAACACATACTCCTTAACCAGGAGTTCTCCTGTCGTCTCAGTCTCAATCCAGCAATGGACTCACCATGATGATTTAAGAAATACTCCTAAGAAAAAAAATGAAGACCAGGTCTGGTGGTGCATGTCTGTAATCTCAGTACTTGGGAGACTGAGACAGTAGGATCTCAGGTTTGAGGCCAGTGAAGTGCTAGGTTCGTGATCTCACCGAGGACTGCCAGGGAGCCGGTTCCGATGCAAAACACACGAGGGTCTTTATTCAAGCTAGAGCTTGGGCCTCCACCGTGCACCAATGCAGTGATCACAGGGAGAAGCCCCTCGCTCCCGGAGAACAAATCTTTTATCCCCCCAGGAGGGCAGTCCATCCCACCCTTACATTGATTGGATAGTTTGAAACATAAGTCTGTTATCGTTCCCTGATAGGTTTAATTTTCGCGCCTTAGGTAAGGGTCATTACTAGGGAGACTTTGGCCCTATATGGTGACCTCTGAACTGATTGGTCGGGCCCGCAATGCCTCCCTCAAGAATGTTCAGGATGGGCGGGGCGGGGGGCTCCCTGGCTCTGGTCAGAGTGACCTCGCCTGATTCCCTGCAAACTCCAGACCCGGGTGTGCTTAGCACCGATTGGCTGTTGCTAGGGGTTACTAGGGACAAGATCAGATTACAGGGTATGGGGGCAGTATGCTATAGAGACCTAACTTCTAGAAAACAGGTACTGAATGCCTATTTTACTTAAGACTCTAACTAAAACCTGTTATGGCTTTATTTTGGCTTTTCACCAGCTTCAGCAACTTAGAGACTGTTTCAAAGTAAAAATATAAAAGGGGTTGAGGTAGAATTCCCCTGGGTTCAATTCCCAGTATGAAAAATAAAAAACAACAACAACAAAGAAACAAAACCAAAAAGAAAAAGAAGGAGGTAAGATTGCAAGGGTAGAGACTGGATCCTCTGTGCAAGTAGTTCTAAAGTGGTGTTAAGTCAGTTTGGGAGTTGACTTCCAATGCTGGCCTCTGGTGAATTTGTGCACAATGCCAGTCAGGAGTACAACCATGTCTTCTCATATTTCCTTGCACAAATAATAATCGAGCAGCTTGAATTAAGGCTACATTTTTTTAGAAAATTAATGATCATATGAACATGTGATGCTTTCTGGCAGTACACAAAGTCAAGTTTTTATTGAAAAATAGCTATTATAATTCAGCAATTTCAGTTTGCCTATGCAACTTTGAGTTGTTTTTGCCAAAAATAGTTTAACCTATATATAGACAGTTAGTAAGAAAGATGTGAGGGAAAGAATTCTCTCGCTCAGTGTGTATGGCATGCAGCAGTCTACAGAGGGGGGAAAACATACCCAACAGCAGATTTTTTAAATAATGAAGGCACAATAATATCCATTATTATTATACTTAATATATTGATGCCTATGGGTTTTCCACATTGTGGATCTTGAAGACACCATGATGCCCAGGCTGAGTCATGGAAATCGCCTGTTGTGGCTCTGTGTCACAGCATTTATCACACCTCTGTGCATCTCTCAGTCTCAATTCACAGTAGCCTGAGGCTGTTGATGTTGTATCACTGAATTTTTGACAACCCAGGGCATGCCAAAATTCATGGGGCTGCTTGGGAAAAGGTTTATAAGGGAGTATGGAAATGAAGTTTGGGTAATGATTAGACTTTTCAGGAGCTTAAAGTTTGCTTAAGAAAAGAGAGAGAGAGAGAGAGAGAGAGAGAGAGAGAGAGAGAGAGAAAGAGAGAGAGAGAGAGGAAGAGGGAGACAATGAGCAAACACAAGAAAGAGAGAGATTGGCGTTTCCAGCATGGACTTTCATTCTGAACTGTTCCAACACGGAATTCAAGCTCAGAGGCCTGAGTTAACTGACACTCACTATAGGCCACCTGATGATCATGACAGATGAACCCACTTCAGAATGGAAGCCAGCATCTGCGTATCAAGGAGGTGCAGAGATGACAGTGAAAAGGTGCATGGCCAGTGATGGATGGCGGATGCCGATGCCAGCAAGCCCCTGGCTCCAGAGACAGAGTTTAATTGTTCCTGCTTTGAATTCATACTGCAGACACCATAAACAACTTAGCTTAATCAACCAGAAACATGGACTGTCATACATTGAAATTCATAGCAGGTTATGTTTCCTTATTGAAAGCTATGGAGATGCTTGTTTCATCCAGATATAAAAGTAGGCATGAAGGTACTGATGTCATTGCCATGGTTACTACTGGACTGTCCAGCTGGGTGTGCACTTTATTAACAAGCAATAGTGCTCATTGGACTGGGCATTCAGATGAACCCATCTTCCATTTAATCTGTTTCTTTGGAAAGGTCAATTTGTCTACAGAACAAAACATATATATTCTAGTTCGTTCTTCTGTGATTTTCAAAATAACTTTCTCAAATTCTTTATTTATATTTCCCTTTCTCTCCTCTAGTTTTTAAAATCTGTTTTCTATAAGCCAGTTTAATTTTAGCACAGTGATACATGTGGCATTGAAAATTCAGGTTTCGTGAGTGAGTCCTTTTCTTTTTCTCTTTCTTTTTCCTTTTTGAAATTATTCTCCTGCCACTCCATCCTAAGCTGCTTTGCTGTGTTTTAAGTGAACCTCATTCAACATCAGGTCTTCTTTCCATTTACTTCCTAGAAAGTTATTATTCCCTGGTTCTATAATACATACATTTTTCTTTCTTAATTGGTGCTTGCAAGTAGACAGGAAAACACATTATGTTTAAAACCCATTTGGCTTTAAATTAATATTTTAGTTGTATCTGAAGAATCCCCCAGGTGGTCATATTTTTTCCCTCCTGGAAAATAGATTGAGGCTAATCTCCTGTTTCTAACTTTGACTTGTGTGTTTGGTTAATGCCATCCCTCTGTTCTGGGAAGGACTTAGGGAGGCTTTGGATGGCAAATGCATAGCCTCCAGCAGGAGCCCTAACCGGCTACTGTCATGTGCCAGGCTCCCATTCAAGCAGCAGACAGTGACTTTGGAGGAAAACAGCAGTGTTATGTTCTCAAAGTTACTGCAAGAGCACCTGGGTCAGGGGGTGGGACATGACTTATTGAGTTATTATGAGACAAAATGGCTTTTCTAACTTCAATAGACAGGGGAAATTTGGACACTTTCATTCCTGGCTAAATCCCACTTGTTGTTCAATGGCCTCTTTTCTAAACAGCGTGTTACCTACCCATCAACCACTCATGATAGAAAAGTACAGCTCATCTCCCTGGACTCTTTTTAAGATGTCTTAACAAAAAAAAAAACAAAAAACAATTTACTCAGGATGTGGTGGCCTAATTAATACAGTGATGGATTTTATAGTCCATTAGACAGAATTATCTCATAATGAAAGGGGTAGGTACTATTTAATAGGAACGTCCAAAGCAATGAATTTATCAATGATTTGGTGCGACATGAAATTATAGTGCCTTGCTCAGAATAAGTTTGCCAAGGCTGATGACTAGAGAGAAGAAAAGGAGGGAAATGTCAAAGTGTATTTCCATGGAAGGAGGACACTGCTCTTCTTAGAATATTAGGATTATCCCCAAGGTTCCCAAAGGCTGGGAAGGATGTCATGTGTTGATTCCCTGGTGATAGACACTCCTGATTTTCAAAATAGGATGGCTGGTAGGGCAGAAGGATTCTGTTACATATTCATTGTATACACCAAGAGCTAAGCTCACCAATGTGTTCCATTTTTTATATCTTTATGTCCTTTAAATTCACAGAGAGGGAAAGGAGTTTTGAAGGGGAACATGAAAGTCTAAGAAATTGTGCTAGAAACTCATATGCTTTTGGTTTCAAAATGATTTGAAAAACCTGGCATGGTGGTACACACTTGTAATTCCAGTACACGGGAGGCTGAGACAGGGGGATCATAGGTTCGAGGCCATCTTCAGCAACATAGTGAGACTCTCAGCAACTTAGCAAGACCTTGTTTCAAAATAAGAAATAAAATAGGGCTGAGGGTATAGCTCAGCTCAGAGGTAGGACATCGCTGGGTTCAATCCCCAATATCCCCTCCATCCCCCGCACTCAAAAATGACAAAGGAGCTTCTCCTAAGAGACAACAGTTTGGAGTAAGTGTTAAAGGAATATAGCAAAGAGGCAGAAATTATGGATGGTTAATTGCATTTAGCATGTCATGATGGTGGTGTTGTTGGTGGCATGAGTATGTGTGCATGTGCACATGCATATCCATGCACACAGATTTAGGATGAAGGTTTTGATCCTAAGTTTTATCACTGAATACAAAGAACAAAGGAAAAATTCACACAAATTATTCCAAGTTTGAACATTCACTTTTTAATCTATATACTTAATATTCCTACCTAGTACAGCAATATGGAAACAATTCAATTCTTTTATTCTCTAATATGAGCATTTTTATAAGAAGGAATTGTCTTTGTTGAGGAATACTTTGAAAGACCTGTTTAGAGGAAATTCTGAACTTGGTGGCCCAATGATCTGGCACTCGAGGAGCAGAGGAGGAGAGATGAAGTACTGAATCCCCAGAGGATCTGACAGCATGACTGCAGTTTACTGTGAGCAGGGAAGGCTGACAGAGCCTGAGCAAGCAGGGAGGTCCAGCCAAAGGAGGACTTTGGGTACAGGGCTGGGAGTAGGGTGGGTAGGATCTTTGAGGAGGGTAAATAATGTTTCTCTCAGATTTCTAAAATTTATTTAGTTTTTAATGTTCATAATACCTTTTTCATGCTAGAACTTTTCGGTGGGCTCATAATCAGACCGAATTTGTAATTCAGGTCAGCATAGATGAAAAGAGAAGCTAGTGAAGGAGAAGCCAGAGTCAGGGGACAGTGACGTGTTGGACAGCTTCGCTAAACAACCTGAGGCAGGACCTTTGTTTTCTGCTCTCTCAAAGCTTTGGCTGGGTCCTAACACTGGATCAATGGCCATCATACAAGGGATACTTATTGGTAGTTATCATCATGGGTAATTTCATCAGCAGACTTGTCCTGGACAAATCTAATTCACAGAGAACCCAAGGCTTGTACATAAGCAGTCATTCCGATGCATTCCCGTGGTTGCAAAACCCTAGACCTGTGATTCTTCATAAGAGGAACTCCAATGGGATTCCATTTATTGCCTTGTGATTACTGAGAAAATTGAAAGATATATTCTTTTTTGGTGCTCTGAGTTTTTCTTACTATCATAAATTAAATTACCTATAGATTTATTGACTAGGGAAAAATTTTTCTCCTGTTTATTGAGAAGCTCTTATACCCATTTCAGGTACATTATTTCATATAATACTCAAAATTCTCCTGAGTAGCTATTTTCATTTCTACTTTATTACTGAAGACATTGAGGATGAGAAAGGTTAAGTAATTCCCTTGGTGTTATTCTATTGGAAAGTGCAAAGGACTCAGGGCTCAGAGGTGTTCATGAGAGAGCTGGTGTTTTTACTGGGCTGTAGGGGTTTAAGAGCACTCGCACTGGGAGGATGTGGTAGGAGCTGGGCAAGGAGAAGGAGGCAACCTGAACACAGCCTAGGGTTCCATGCTGTGAAGGATGTGTTCATTCAGTCAACAAATATTTATTGAGTGCCTATCAGATGTCAGGCACTGCTCCAAGTCTGTGGAGCAAATAGTGAACAAAAGAAATCATCCAGTGGCATGTAGCTAGTATAGGGACAGTGACACCAACTCAACAGTTTGCTGCCATGGCCAGCCCTTTCATTGTTCAGGTGTTTGACATTCCCTCTCATGAGTGGTGCATCTGTGCATGCTATCCTGTACTTTCCACACTATTGTGAGACACACAGTTGTGAGGTAGGTCACCAGTAACTTGTCACATTCTTATGTACTGTACCAGACCTGGTCAGTCTATAAATCCATACTTGGTCACATTAGCATTGTGTTAGCTTTTCATTACTGTTTAAAATACCTGAGAAAAATCGACATAGAGGAGGAAAGATTTATTTTGGCTCATGATTTCAGAAATTTCAATCCATGGTCTGCTGGCTCCATCACTATGGGTCTGCAGTGAGGCAGACAGACCATCATGACGAAGAGGGCATGGTGGAACAGAGCTGCTCATGTCATGGGGGCTGGGAACGAGAGAAAGAGAGAAAATAATTAACCAGTGCATGCCTCCCCAATGGCCTTCTTCCTCCAACTAGGCCCCACCTCCTATATTTTCCAATATCTTCCCATAGTGCCCGCAGTTATGAACTCATCAATGGTCAATGAAGGTGAAAGCCCTGATGATCCCATCTCTTCCCAAGATCCCTGTCTCTGAATATAGCTGCATTGGAGACCAAGTTTTCAACACATGAGGCATTGGGAGACATCCCAGACCCAAACTGTAACAAGCATTGACAGATTCATTGTGATGACTGCTGGCCCGGGTGCCTCTCTCCATCGTAGGCAGTGATTCATGTGGTGTCTTCCCAGGAGCACTGGTCCCTTCCATGCTGGTCTTTGTACTTCTCATGCTCTCTGGTCTAAGGGGCTGAGGAGGACAGAGCAATGGCTTTTTCTCTAATTCTGTTGACTTTATCAGCCTGGACCTTGGCTACTTCTCTTTTTCAGTCTACCGTTCATTCCATCAGCTCTGAAGATCAATGTAACAGGGCAGATGGGGAGATAAAAGGGGTGAGTTGCATCCCTCTCCCTTTCCCTACCTCTCCCTTCCCCAAGCATAACATTTCCTTTCTCCTTCAGCTGCAGTGAGACATGAGAAAGGGCTGAGGGCTAATTAGTCATCTTGTGATCTGCTCAGGAAAACAGCAAACTGATTGCACCAGGGGCAGAATACTCATTATATGAACATGAATTCAAGTTCCAATATCTGTAAGAAATTTATTTAAGAAAAAAATAATAGTAGATTATATTCAAGTTTATCCTTATAATAACATGTCTCTCGCTCGCTTGCATTCAAATTTGTTTTCTTGAGATGGGATAAAATATTTAATTTGCTGGGAAGTGCAATTATATAGACTGTGTTCATGGGAACTTGTTATGTGTGAAAATAATATTCATTTCCTCCAGTTTTTAATTTTTCTCACGAAGTTTCCCATGATATATACCTTTATGTCTTTTAAACTAATCTAAATAGGGGGAAAATACAAACCAAAAACATGTTTGCTTCAATAAAATATTTTTAAGCAGAGTTCTCAGAATAATGATCCCCAGCTAATATATGCATATACATTTGCAAAATGAAAAGTTTGTTTTGTAATGCAAAAGAATGAATGGCTTTAATAATCACTGTTCTACTTGGTGTCTGCCTTTAAGCATTGTTAGAAAGGCAAACATCACCCAATTCCCTGTGGACCTGTTTTCTTTGAAGGTTCTATTTATGCCTTTCTAATTTTGACTATATTTTGACATTTTCAAATAAGGGTATGGCATCTGTTGATTACATGATCACTCAAGATGGATTTCTTTCAATTATCACAGTGGTTTCAGTGTCTTTTTCTGCAAACTCACCTTTCCTCACTGTTGTTGACAGCAACACCTGTATTCTTAAATCTTCCTCAAGAAGGGCTTCCAAGTAGCCCTCTGCCCTACAAAGGACCCTGAGCCACGGCCATTTTATTTTTCATCCTGCTTTTCCTCTTATGCATATGATTTTCTTCTCAAAACTATGCTTAGCATCTTTAAGAGAATGGCATTTAGAGGTAGCACAGTTTGGCTGCTCTGATAAATGGCTAATCATCACATTGAAGCCACCATATTATGCTTACTTTGTCTAATTATGTCTTTTACTGTTTAACTGATATTGAAGTTCTTGCAGTACTCATTTTCAGATTCAGTTTTTCCATGGTATTCCAGTCACAAAGTCTTAACCATTTTAATATTCTCTCAATTATGAAGGACATTCTAATATTGTCAGTATTATATATTTGGTATCTATTTGTACTGTGAATTAATATTAAAAGAATGAGTTAATTTAATTTTATTTAAAGACAATGAATTGTGTTCAACTGACCATCTTAAATTTAATTGTTGCTAAAAATGTATTAATTTTGGTGTATATTCTCTAATAATCCATAGTTACTCATACATATTTTATAAGCTACAAATTTTGTGGGTACATTAGAACTAGCAGTGCCCAAGGATTTAACTTCAAATAATTTTAAAGATATATTTTATGCACACATCACATATTTTTGTTTTTCTTTTGGACTGAAATGGACATCTGATTTTGATTCTTATACATTTTTTTTTCTGCTGGTGCTATTGCAATTGGACTGGGATAACTATCAAAGTAATATGTGCATCTTAAAACTAATAAATAAATTTAGCAAGATTGTAGGATAAAAGATCCATGAGACACACATATACACACACACACACATACACATACACACACACAAAGAATGTCCTATATATACATATACACACATATGAACAATGAACAGGAAAAACAATAAAAGTACAACAGCATTTATAATTACTCCAAAGAAAATCAAATTATTAGGCATAAACTGAAAAAATGTAGATCATGTATGCCAAAATTACAAAATGCAAATGCAAGAAATCAAAGAAGACCTAAATACATGTAGAGACATGATGTTCATAGATTGGAAGTCTCACATAAGAAAGATGTCAATTCTCCTGAAATTGATATCCATTACTATAAAACTCTTATTACAGTATTTTTGTACATAATCTTATTTTAAAATGTACAAGGACAGAACCTAGATTAGTTATAACAATCTTAAAAAGGAATAGTAAAACGAGATAAATAAGTCTGCTTGATGCTAAAACCTATTAGCAACAGTAATCAAGAAGGTATGGCAGAAAGATAGATATAGATCAACGAAACAGAATAGGAAACTTAGAAGTAGACCCATGCAGATTTTCCCCAGTGATTTTTGACAAAGAAACAAGGGCTATTTAGTGGAGAAACGATACACTTTTCGACAGATGGTCCCACAACAGCCAGATAGTCATAAGCAAAATAAAAAACCTCAACATAAATCTCACACCTTATATAAAAACTTAAAATGGTACTTGGGAGGCTAAAACAGGAGGATCTCTGCCAGCCTTAGCAACTTAGCAAGGCCCTCTGCAATTTAGATCCTCTATCAAAAAAATAAAATAAAATAGGTCTGGGGTTGTAGCTTGGAGATAGAATGCCCCCGGGGGGGGGGTTCAATCATCAGTAGCACAAAATAAATATAAATATATTTGAGTATATATATTCGAATATATAACTCAATTTTATATTTTAAAACTCATAATACATTATGGAGGGCTGGGGACATAGTTCAGTGGTAGAGTGCTTTCTTACATGCGGAAGAGCATAAGACCCAGGGTTCAATCCCCAGTACTACCCCGCACCACAATGGATTATGGCTTAAACTTAAAAATATAAAATAAAAATATAATACAACGGAAATATAAAACTATAAATCTTACAGGAAAAAATCACAAGAGACAATCTTTAGGAATTTGTATTCACCAAAGTATTTCTAAACTTTAAACCAAAACGCAATATACAAAAGGAAATTTGGGTGAACTAGACTTTCACCCTGAAACCCATCAAGATATATGATTACAATGCACCAATAAAAAAGAAATAAAACTTTATCTCTGAGAAAGATCCTGTTAAGAGAATGAAAAGACAATATAAAAACTGAGAGAAAATATTTTCAAACCCCCTATCTGACCAAGGATTGGCATCTAAAACATATGGATAAGTTTTCAAACTCAACAGTTAAAAAATACAATTGAAAATGGACAAAAGACTTTAAGAGACATTTCACCAAAGATCTTTCATACAGAGCACATGAAAAGATGTTCAACATTATTAGCTACTAGAGGAAATAAAAGTCAATTAAATATCACTATACTTCTCTCTGAATGGCTAAAGTTAAAAAGAGAAGAAGAAAAGAAAGTAGTGAAAATACTAAATGCTAAAGGGAATGCAGAGACACAGTCTCTGAAATATTGCTGGTGGGAATATGAAATGGCACAGCCACTCTGAAAAGCAGTTTGCCAGTTTCTCCTAGAACTATGTGTGCAAGTACCATATGACCCAGCAGTTGCACTCTTGGGCATTTACCCCATAAAAATCAAAACATTCACACAGAAATCGCTACATGAATGTTCATAGCAGCTATATTCAGAATAGCCAGCAGTCGGAAACAACCCAGTTGTACTTCAGCAAGTGAATAATTAAACATACTGTGATATAGCTATACTATTTAATACTGCTCAGCAATAAAAAGAATGAACTATTTACACATTAAACAACTTGGATAAATTGAAAGGATTTATGCTGAATTTAAAAAGCCAATTCCAAGATGTTTAGTATTTTATGATAACATTTATATAACATTCTTCAAATGTCCAAAATATGGAAATAAAAAACAAATCTATAATTTTCAGGACTTAACAATGGGTTTAGAATTGGAGGAAAGGAGTTATGTATATGAAAGTACTACATAAGGCATCCTTGTGATTATGGAAAAGTTCTACATCTTCAAGGTATCAATGACAACATGCTGGTTGGGACATTGCACGATACTTTCACAACAGGTTACCATTGGGCCATACTGAGTAAAGCTATGTGAGTCACTCTGTATTATATCTCACAACTACATGTCAATCAGCATATTTCAAAATAACAAGCTTAGCTAAAACAAAACAACACTTTATGGATGAGATCTCTTTCTCTACCATGAGTGTTCCTTTGGTCCCCTTGGCAGAGCTCGGGACTTTTCTTTCCAGGCACAAGTTAGGTTCCTCAGCCTCCATCCCAATTGTTCCTACATTGAACTCAATTTTTTGCTAAATCTCAAAGATTTGGATTTAGCTGGTAATCTAAACATTTGGCAAACACTATAAAAATGACATTGGTACAGGCAATATTTACCAAAAAGCTTATTTGACGTCAGCAATGCTCAGAAAGATTGAAGCCTGCAATTCCAAAAACTTACCTCTAGAACAAGCCTAGAGAGGAAAGAAGCAGATACCTGAGTTCAGCTCTTATTCAGCCACAACAGAATTGTGCTTTGGTGTTCCCAGAAAAAAAAAAGTCTTCCTTTAGTCCAAGAACTGTAAGATTTCTTTGAGACATTAAATTTCCTATGGGTTTTGTGAATTATATGATCAGGTTTTGTCCTTCATATGGGTTACTAAAGTGCTTGAGTTAAATTGGGGCTGCTCTCTAGTGACTGAAGGTCATTATGACATGATTTTTCATGTTCAACTGTTTTTTCTTAGTTCTTATCTGACCTTTAATGCATGCATCTTGTTGAAGTTTACAGGTCTTTAGACATGGCCCTATATCTCTTTTGGAATAAAGGGAGAATAAAGATAAATAAATACTTCTTGATGTATAATTGTTTCAGCTTCTTACTATATCATAATTACATAGGCCCGTCCTAGAAGGACATTGAAAAATTAGAGAAATGGCTTCTATTTCAGAAATTTCTCCCAGCCTCCTCCAGCCTTAACTTTATCAAATACAGTTTGGCATACTTGTTTTTTTCCTTGTCTGTCTTGACTTCCTCTCGCTTGTTGGTACTCACTATCAGAGGATGGATGGGCAGGTGTCAGTTTGCTACTTGCTCTGGGCCTTTAGCCATCTCCCATCTGCTTTGCTTACCTTCTTCTCTTCTCACCAAGAATAAGAAATATGCCACTCCCATTCTCCTAGAGATTCATTCAAAAAGAGATGGGGCACTGTTTGTGTAAGCATCCTCACTACTGTGACCCAAAGTACCTGACGGTCACAACTTAGAGAAAGGAAGATTTATTTATTTATAGTTCCGGAGATTTCAGAGGCTTCGATCCATGTTAAGCTGGGTCTGTAGAGTTCAGGGCATGGTGGTAGGAAGCACAGAGAGAGAGAGCTGAGCCAAGGGGGGTCAATGGATATATATGTGTAGTCCCTAAGACCACATCCCCAATGACTTACCTCCTTCATCCACACCCTACCTGCCTAGGCTACCACCCAATAAATGTATTGCCATTAATTTACCCACTGATGAGATTGGAGCCCTCATGATTCAATTATATCACCTCTGAACATCAATACATGAGCTCTTCCAGAGGACATTCTATATCCAAGCCATAACAGGCACCAAGACCCTGGACATGTATCTTAATTTAATTTTAGGCTCATTTGTCTCTGATGGAAATTTTTCTTGGAATATTTTGCTCCCCACTAAACTCTTCTCATGTATCATTCTTCATTCTAATTGGCAAATTTATTTTGCCTTAAATAAAATTAACCTTGGATAGATTCAAGATGAATATAGTATTTTTACTGATAAATGGAAACTACTTAGCCTTCCATTTTAGGGCTATTTCTGAGGGGCCTAGGATGGATTGGATAATTTTTATAAAGGTCTTTTATACAATTAATAAGCTCTCCTGATGGAATGAATGTTTGTAGGTTCAGATGTTAACAGAGATCTGCATATGCCACATCTGTATTGTGCTATAATTCTTCTTCAATAATTTTTTGAAGAAATTTTCTAGCTTGTCATCTCTAAAGACAATGCAAATTGGGCTAGGACCTGTGTTCCTTCTTCACCTTGTCATTTTTCCTTAAAGTTACACATTTCCTTGGGTTCTTCTTTGATTTTGCTTGGCTAATTACATTAATTTATTTTCCAATCCTGGAATACCTGAATCATCATGTATAAACTCTGATCTCTTCGGTCTTTGAGGGCTATGCATTTTTTAGGTCAGAGCTATTTTAATATCAATAGAGGTTGTGGCTCTATGTGTTAACTTCTAGTTTTCTATTCTGATTTTTGACAGTTTCCTAACATAGTAAGTTCATAGTTGTGGGTTATAAAGAAAGAATAAAAGATAAAGGTAAAATTCCTAATTGATTTAAATAAACTTGGGCAAATAAATCAAGAAGAACTGAAGTGAAATTTAGATGATGAAATTTAAACATCGATTCATCTACTATTCAAACTAACGTAAAAAAAGTTACAGTCAACCTGTTTATGACTAATGTTAAATGTTAAATGCTTTAAATACACAGGACCTGGTCTATTTTGTTTCACAAAGATTATGACTAATCCCTCCCAAACTTATGAGAGTTGAACTAATGCCATGTTGACTGTCAACAGTTGAATTTCTAAAACAAAAATAAATATGACTAGTTTCATTTAAAAATGTAGATGGGACTCTATGGAAAGGAACCAAGATCCGTGATTATGCTGTAATAGAATCAGTTAGTTGCCAACTATGAGCTTTATTCAAGAGTGGCAGGTATATTGTAGTGGAATGAACAATGAGCTTAGTGTCAAAATCTCATACTGTGATCTCTATGAAGTCTGTTTTTGTTATCAAGGCTACATTTTTAATAAAAGAGACTTTCTGGGGTCCTGGGAAAAACAGAAAAGAGCCATGGCCAAATTTCACTAACAGAGTCTTAGGGAATCTCACTGTCTTATTTTTTTTTTTTTTGAGGTACTGGGGATTGAACCCAGGGGCATTCTACCTCAGAGCTACACCCCCAGCCCTATTTTTTATTCTTTAGTTTGAAACAGGGTCTCACTAATTTGTGGAGGTTGGCTGCGAACCCGGATCCTCCTGTCTCAGCCTCCCAAGTACTGGAATTACAAACGTGTGCCACCACACCCGGCTTCATGCTGTCTTCTATATCCTGGAAGTTGGGTCATTGGTGTCTCTTCCCTAGTTTCCCTAGTGGACACTCCAAAAATATCTTACAGGGAAAAAGAATAAAGAAAATCCTTTCCTGAAACTTTCAGCCCTCTCCAATTTCCATCATACAAAGTAATTTTATTCAGAAGTATTCAGTATGCTCTTTTACCCTCTGGCCATAATTAGAAGCATTCTGTCCTCATAATGCTACTATCTACATTTTTCTCGGCATCATCTACCAGTTGGGAGGATATTTTGGTATTCATTTTTCTCTCCTAATTTATTCACTAGTTCAGCAAATATGTATTAAATTTCCCATGTGGAAGGGGCAGTGCTAAACTCTGAGAACATAACAGTGAACAAAAGCAGGGAAAAAAAACAACCCTTGAATTTAGGGTATTTAAAAATTACATAGATTGGCCGGGCGTGGTGGCGCACACTTGTAATCCCAGCACTTTGGGAGGTGGAGACCGGAGGATCCGGGTTCGCGGCCAGCCTCAGCTCTCTCTCTCTCTCTCTCTCTCTCTGTCTTTCTCTCTCTCTACTTACTGAGGCCCTCCACAACTTCGTGAGACCCGGTTTCAAAATAAAGTATAAAAAAATAGGGCCAGAGGTGTAGCGCGGAGGTAGAATGCCCCTGGGTTCAATCCCCCGTACTGCAAAAAAAAAAAAAAATTACATAGATAAATGTAAAATTACCACTGTAGTGAGTGCTATGGAGAGAAGATCCTGGTGTGACCTATGCACATAGTGGTGGCTTTTACTGATTATGAAGGTGAGGCCAGGCTTTCCTGAGGGTTTGATTCCTCACCTGGTGTCTACAGGATGAGCATGTGTGACTTGGTGAAAGGTGGGAAGAGGAGCAATCCAGGTGGAGAAAATGACATGTGAGGAAGTCTTATGTTGGGAGAGTGGGGTGAATGTAATGTCATCGTGGTTGAGATTGAGAGATGACAAAGACGGCTAGATAAGGAGTAGTGAACATATGTGGTGGATACTGTTTTGTGTTTTGAATTAAAAATTTATCCCCAAGGCAATGAGAAACCATCAGTTTTTATGGTAGAGTCAAGGGTGAGGTGCTCAACAAGAGCTCAATGCTCAATGCTCAATGCTCAATGCTCAAGAGCAGAATGCTCAACAAGAGTATTCTGCCTGTCATTTGGAGACTTGATTAGAGGACATTGTGGATACACATGGAACAGGTAGCCCCTGGCATGGTCCACATGAGAGATGTTATCCCCTGGGGCAATGGTGGTAGAGCAAAGCAGAGAATGGAGTTGTTACTGGAGGATAAATTCAGCAGGACTTGAAAACTAGGAATTGAAGTAGCTGATGATCAGCACCAGGGAGGAAGGTGAATGTCAGTATTGCTTAGAATATGCGTACCGACTAGTGGGGAGGAGTGTGAGATTCTTAATGCATTAACGAGTCTCTCCAATTAGTAGAGAAGAAAGAGCAGAATGACCAAGAGAAACTTCTCTGCTTTTGACTAAAGTCACCCAGAGAAAAGTCTCTCAACTTTTATGACCCTTCATATCTCTGACCCTTTGTTGAGTTTTGATATAATTGAAATAATATATGTGAAAACTCTAATAGATTTTATTATATAAGAATAGGTTATTATACCATATAATACATGTTATTATATAAAGTTTTTATGTATTAAGTATGCATATATTTATAACATATAAATGATATTGATTTTATATATCGAACACATTATTTTTCTTCACTCTTTTAAGAAGATGATAAGGAATCTGACAGTGATGAGTCGATATATATATGAATGCTATTTCAAATTAAGAAAACAATCTGAAATCTATTCCCCAGATCTGTTCTTTAACCATCTAAAAGTAATGTTAGTAGATCAATGCTTTTTTCTAACACCTAATAAATGGATTATGATTCTATCAATATATACTTTCTAAAGTTCATTGAATATATGCATTCATTTTGATATACAACAATGTCATACTTATAATTTTTTTTTTTTTGCGGTACCGGGGATTGAACGCAGGGGCGTTCTACCTCCGCGCTACACCTCCGGCCCTATTTTTTATACTTTATTTTGAAACTGGGTCTCACGAAGTTGTGGAGGGCCTCACTAAGTAGAGAGAGAGAGAGAGACAGGGAGAGAGAGAGAGAGAGAGCTGAGGCTGGCCGCGAACCCGGATCCTCCGGTCTGCGCCTCCCAAAGTACTGGGATTACAAGCGTGCTCCACCACGCCCAGCTATACTTATAATTTTACTAGACTCCTTTTTGACTTTTTACCTTTGTCCATCCTTGGAAACATTTTTTCAATGAGGTTAACATCCATTAAGAAGGAATAGGAAAGAGTCTCACAGGAGGATCACAGGTTCGAGGATAGCCTCAGCAAGTACTGAGTCTTTCATCAACCTAGCGAGACCCTGTTTCCAAACAAAAAATAAAACAGGGATGGAATGTAGCCTGGAGGTAGAATGCCTCTGGGTTTTATCCCTAGTACCACACACACACACAAAAAGAGTCTCATGTTTGTATTTAGCTTCACCCATCATTAGATTATGGAAAAGGGACAATAAACCTTGACAGCCATGATCTAGTCTGTGTTCTTCCAGCTCCACTGCTGAAATTCCCCTCTCTTTCCTTTTAACTTACTCAAATCACAAAGGAATTCTATAGTGTTGACAGAATGTCCTGACTTCCTGCAGTAGCAAGAGTGATGACAAATATCGTGTAGTGGGAATGAAAGAAAAATCTGCTTTTACTCCAGTTTTAGGGTGATTTGAGTAGGAGGCAAGAAAAAGTGGGAGGAATGCATATTTCATCTTCTCATAATGAGGGGTGCTTTGGGGTTGTGGGAGGGGCCGTGCATAGGAAGGGCTGAGGTGGGCTCCTCAAGGAGGCTACACAGCAGCTGCCCACATGAAGCTGGGCTCCGTCATCTCAGTGATGTCCAGGTGGTCCAGAGAGTTCATACAGGGGAATTGCTTTGTCTTCTGAACCTTGAAGTAAGCTGAGAGCTAGTGGCATGCCATGTGTCCTCAAGGTAGCCACCCTACTGTAGATATTGAGCTTAAAACAAGGGCAGGTTTCTAGACAGAGGGCCTGGAGAAAACTCAGGTATCTGCAGCCAAGCAAGACTTAGCAAGAGGCCAAGTCAATGATGACAAGAGCCTGAGGTTTCCCAGGATCACATTAATGAAAGTTATCACTGGAATTTATCAAGTGCTGTTTTAACTACCTTACAGGTACTTAGTAACCCTAAGCCTTATTCACACCCTGTAAGGTGATTATTTATATAATCCCCACTTTACAGATGAAAATATTGAGTATAGAAAGGTTAAATAGTTTTCTAAGTCTCACACATCTAATAAATGATGGGCCAAGATTTAATGTAGAAATCTGTCCCATAGGTTGGGCTGTAGTCACTATCCATATGCAGAAAATCCATGTGCATATGGATAGTGCAAGGATGCCAGAGTATGCTAAAATAGCAGTGGACCTGGGCTCAAAGTTCAGCCCCCCACCTGTTCTTTTGTGAATGTTTTACTAGAATGTGGTCTGGCTTATTTGTTTACATATCATCAGCAGCTGATTTGATGATATAGATAGAGTGGAGTGGTTATAACAGAGACCTGGTGGGTTGCAAGACTTCAAGTATTCACTCTGTGGCGCTTTGCAGAGAAAGTTTTCTGACCCTTGAAGTGGACAGACAGTATCCAAAACTCCATTAGAGGCATCCAAACAGATATATATATATATATATATATATATATATATATATATATATATATTCAAGGAAATCCCCCAATTCTATGGAGATAAAAAATGAATCTTCAATGTATATTTGGATGCATTTTTTTCATCGAAGAAGCAGAAGAGAGCACTTTGCCCTTTAACAACCCTATGATACCTGTAAAGACTGTTTTAATTACTAGCTTGACCTAAACTATAAGCGCCACACAAGTTTAAACATTTAATCAGGTACTCAGGAAGAATGACAGGTGTATGTATGTGTGTGTGCATACTTATGTATTTGCATACATATATGCACAAATAAAGAATGTCAGGTATATAAATGTATATATATTTATATATAAATAAGAAAATATAAATACAGTAAGTATAAATATATAAATAATAAAATATAAATATAAATATAATATTTTCATATTACATATGAAAATATAAATGCATTCTTAGTTTGGGAATTAACATACATTAGAAATTACTATTTATATTTTATGTTAACAACAAGTCTTCATTTGAGATACTTGCTGAGGAGTTTATGGGTGAAATTGTGTACTGTCTCGGCTTTTATTTAAAATATTATACCAAAAAGGTGCTGGAGTATGAAACAATAGCCAAATTAATCATAATTGTTGAAGCTAAGTAATTAACATATGTTGGTTTATTTCATTCTTATTACTTTTGTGTTTGAAAATGCTCATAATAAAAGCTGAAAAATTGCTATATGAATTATTGAGCTGGTTTTCATATTTTACTAAGAATTAAATACCGAACAATTCAGTATTTTCATCATGTCTTGTCATAATGTTCATCTCCTATTTTCTTTATGCCATTAGAAAAAATATTGATGAATTGGTTCTAGGAGTAAGTAAGAAAAGGAAGATAAGACTCCTATCGGGCAGTTACAAATTACTTAACAACTTTGCTTTTTCGCTATTTGCCACAACCAGCACATGGCCTGGAGTGTGAGGTTTTAAGTGGTACAGGATAGGTCCTGTCTGCAGAGAATCAAAAACTAATAAACAGTTCCCTCCTGGAGTCTCTTATTTTCCCAGTAGGTGGGTTATGAAATGCTCAGGCTTCACATTAGTCCTACTGGAAGGGAGGCAGATATCTGACTTGTGAAAACATTTTTTGAAAATCATTTTCCTGCTTCTAAAAAAAGAAACAAAAATATGCATAAAATATCTCTTGCAGCAATTAATTTGAATATCATTGATTTCATCAATATGTAATATTTGTGTTGTGTTTTAACAGTGGTTTCTAACACCTGTTGAAATCAATGTTTACATGTGTCAATCAAGCTGACAATTCTGAAAAATATCACAGAACAATGTCTGACATGTTTCCCCACCAGTCTAGCCCTGGAACTATAAGTTCCACTTTGATTTCTGACTTGACTCAATGATTATACAGTAGTACCTTCTTAATTTCCATGTATTTAAGATTTCTCAATATATTAAAAATATGTGTCTCTATTAGAAAAAAATGTGATGTTCTCTATATACCTCGTTCTTTATTCTTTGAATAATTATTGAATGCTTTGCAAGGCACTGTTGTAGGTATGGCAGGGGCAGCAAGCTATAAGACAGAGCCTTATGACGAACTTTACTTTCTAGAATTTAAAATGAAAATTGCTGCTATGCTATTCAGTTCATCTACATCTTAGCATAATTTTTGTTTGCTAATTCCAATCTGTTCTAAAATAAATGAATCAAAATATCCTGCTACAATTTTGTTTATCACTTTTCCTTGCATTTTTAATCCTACACTTAGCTTCTATTTTTATTAGTGATATATGTGAAATTATATGTATATGTATTATATACATTTATTTACAAATGGTTGTCTTTATTTTTAATAATGGAGCACTTTGTCCTGAATGGTACTTTATAGCTTAAATTCCTCCTTTTTTGACACTGATATTGCTAATTATACTACTGCTACTACTGTAATTATTATTACTAATACATTTTTTGTTGTTTTGGACTGTCTTATTGCCCGGCCCTATTTTTCAGCTTCTAATAATCACTCCACCTTAAGTTTTTGGCTTCGTTTTTTAAAATAATATGGCTTAAATCTATTTTGTAATTATATGTAACAGACTGTGTGTGTGTGTGTGTGTGTGTGTGTATGTGTATGTGCGTTTCTGTTTTTATTTCTTGGCTCCATTGCTGTTGAGGGTGAAATATGTATAATTTTTCTTCACTTTATTATTTACTTTATATTTTCCTTCCCTTATTTCTTGTACTTTCCTTATTATTTTTTCAACTTTGTTAGATTGCTATTTATTTCCTTTGCCTACTTGATCATTCAACAGTTCTGTGATTCCATTAAAGGTTACCTTCTATAGGAAAAGTCCATGTAATAATTTATATAATTTTGCTATAATCTAAATTTACTTTACCAGCATCACTTATATATGGAAGAAAATATTATTCCATTTATAATCTCTACCATTCCTGTAGCTGCATAAGTCTACTAATTATAAAAATTATTAAAACTTAAAGCTCCATTTCTCAGTACCACTAGCCATAATTCAACTTATTAATAGTCATTTGTGGCTACTGGCTCTAGTATTGAATAGTGCTGAGTTAAAGGACATTTCCATTGTCAAAGAAAAATCCTGGTAGGTAATATGCAATGTATATACTTTATATACTATGTATATTCTTTATGTACTACTTAGATATATCTTAAGTCATATAATAAGATGGGAGAGGTTGTTGTTAGTAAGTTAAATATCAAAGATTGATAAGTAACTCCAATTTCCTAATGCAAACACAAAAAGCACAATTCAATTCTACACCACAGACCCGTTAAAATAACATCAGGGTCTTAAGAGGGGTTATTTAACAATATATCATTTTAGGAAAGTCGGAATGTCTCTGGAGAGCTTCTTGCAAACAAACTATCCAGGACTCAATTTCATGATGACAAGGTTTTGAAAAAGTTTGAATCTGACAAGAAAAGACTTTTCCCCCAACATGTCTAATGTGTATAGACTTAATATCCTTAAGATATCTGACTTGCAAGTAGTCTGAAGCTTTTGCCATTATATCAATAATGGGTTGTAATGGCTGGCTTAATGTGATGTATTCTCAAAGCACCTGTGTCAACACTCTTGCTATTTTTTAAGCTTATTCATTAGCTGTTCAGTGGAACATGTGGCCTCCAGGTTTAACCACAATTTTATTTAAAGTTGTTAAATAATTTGGAGATTTGACATTTTTATTTCACTTCCCTAGCATTAATAATCAAAGATATCTCTCTCTCTCCTTAAATGGAAAAGTGATGCACTCTAAGCTCTCCACCAAGACTCCACTTAGGTGGCTCCCACCTAAGTCAGATAAACCTTACAGTAGGTGGAACACTCCTTCCCTGCCCCCACCTCAAAATGTAGTTTTTACAAAGATAGTTCAAGACTTTTATAATTCAGAATATTTTAAGGTCCTGCCACTATATTTCTGCATTTTAAGGAATATCTCACATATTTCCAGAAAGCCTCTGCCTGTTCATCTTCATGCCATTGATTATGTGTAAACACACACACAGGCACTCATGTTCACACACAAAATGATACGTAACCTACCACCACCACCCCTTACCCTCTCCAACTCATCTGTCGACCCTATTTTGATTTATTTGTGGGGTCTTATATTATTCCTTGAATAAAAATAAAAAATAAAAATTTTAAGTGATACTTATTTTTAAGTACTTTTTTTGGTGCATTGTAGTCTCACATCATAATGTAGTTCATAGTGATAGTGATAGTGACATGCCTGCACACAGCACTTGGTGGGCTTTCCTACAGCTCCCTCCGCACTCTTCATTTCCCAATACAAGATATTGAGATTGGCATTGATATTCTGACATATGTACATAACATCTGTGGAAGTATTTCCTCCATTATTCTCCCTCTCCCCCCAACCTTCCCCTAGTTCACTTCCCTTGCTCCACTGGGGTTTCACCTCTATTATCTAAAGTCCCTATTGTATCATAATCACTCCCTACCTTCCACATATGAGAGAAAACATATGACCCTTCACTTTCTGTGACTGGCTAATCTCACTTAACATAATGTTCTCCAGATTCACTCATTTTCCTGAAAATGACCTAATTGGTTCTTCTTTATTGCTGAGTAGAATTCCATTGTTTGTATATCCCATACTTTTGTAATCCATTTATCTATTGATGGACACGTAGGTGGGTTCCATAATTTGGTTATTGTGAATTACGCTGCTATAAGCATAGATATGCATGTATTACTATAATTTTCTTATTTCAGTCCCTTTGGAAAGATACCCCTATTTCTTCACATCCTCACCAGCATTTATTGTTGTTTGACTTCTTGACGATTGCCATTCTGTTTGGGATTAGATGAAATCTCAGCATAGTTTTTATTTGCATTTTCCTAATTGCTAATGATGCTGAACTTTTTTATATATATTTATTGCTCATTTGCATTTCTTCTTTTGTGAAGTGTCTAGTTAGTTCAATTGCCCATTTCTTGGTTGGGTTGTTAGTTTTTCTTAGTTTTAAATTTTTTAAGTACTTAATATATTCTAGATATTAGTCCTCTATCAGAGGAATAGCTGGCAAATATCTCCCATTCTGTAGGCTCTCTCTTTAGAATCTTGATGGTTTTCTTTTGTGAGCAGAAACTTTTTAGTTTAATGCCATCCCATTTATTAATTCTTGTTCAACTTTCCTGAGCTTAGGGGGTCTTATTGAGGAAGTATCTACCTGTGCCTCTGTGTTAAAGTGGTGCACCTATGCCCTCCTCTAGGAATTTCAAGATCTCTGGTCTAATTTCCATGTCTTTATCCATCTTGTGTGCAGGGTGAGAGGTTGGAACCCTCATATTTATGGGGTTGGTACTCCAATGCCACATCTCCTTAGAATTTATCTCTGATCATTAGGTCTGCATGACTACTAATTCATCAGTTTCTAAAAGCAGGTTTATAATGCATTTTAATATCTGCTAGGATAAACTTTCTCCCATTATTCTTTTACTGAAGCATCACTGGGTTATATTTATTCTCCAGGTGGCTGTAGAGTAAGTTTATCTTATTCAGAAAGAAACATTTATGAGGAATTTGATGAGGATTGTGATAATGTACACAAATGATGAAGTGGCACATCTTTGGTGGTAAAATTTCAAGAACATAGGACTTCCTATTTGTTCTGATTTCTCTGGTTTTACTTAATAGCAGTTTAAAATACTTTAGTTTCTATGTATGTTTTCTTAGTTTATGGATATTTTAACTTTTATAATAAGTGTGTTTTTTACTAACACACCTTATGGTATTAATTATTTTCTCATATGTACATGCTGGATCCATTATATTAGTTTTGTAGCTTTTCAGTTCATTCTCTTAGATTTTCTACATAAATGATTCTAACTTCTATAAATGGTGATAATTTTCCTCCTCCTTTCAGTTTTTTATATATTTGATTTCTTTCATTTTTCTAATTAGAAAATGAATTATACATAATATTTTAGGCATCTATTGATATGATTATATATTATCTTCCTCCTTGAATTTATTAACATGACTGTTTATGTAAATAGATCTTCTAATATTGAACCGTTCTTGGACCCTTGTTATTAACATCACTTGATCATGATGGATTGTTCTTTTAATATGCTGTAGCATTCAATTTGCTGATATTTTATGTAGGGTTTTAAAGTATTATTTTTAAGTAATACTAGTGTCTAGCCTTTTTTAACCTTTTGATATCTTGTTCAGGTTCCAAATAACTATTAATATATTCTTGTTTAAAATTAGTTTGGAAAGTTTCCTTTTCTTTTATACTGAAACACAGTGTGTGTAATATTATGATAATCTGATTTAAACTTAAATATAAGTATTCAATGGACACATCCCAGCCTGTTTGTTATTTGATTGAGGGCTGTTGTTCTTGGCAATTTCATCTATTTTGTCTATTTTGGGTTTGAATCTTGCTTTAATGATGTTTGGTGAATTATGTTTTCCTAGTCTACTGTTCATTGCGTCCAACTTAGGCTGTAGAAAGATTCTGATACTCAGTGTCATTCTTTTAAAAAATTGTGATTTAAATTTATAATTTTCTCTGATGCAGAGTTACACATTTTCCTTTTTACTCCTAGATGGTAGAGTTCTTTTTCTTCTCCTTTAGTCATTATTTTCTTATTTTATATTATTATTATAGTAGGTGTGGTATTTTTATTTTTTATATGTGGTATTTTTATATCATCAATTTTTGTGAATGTCCTATGAGCACATAAAAATTTTATTGTAAGACAAATGTATTATAAACACATATATACACAGAATTATTTACATATAGGTATGTACATATGTATTTTTAATAAGAACCATTTTACATAACAACTATGTTATTTCGACTCTATATTTTTAATTATCTTTATTCACTTAGTCATTTTCTATGGGAAGTAAATCGGGGTCAGTTTTCATTGAAAGGAACAATATTAACTCAGTTCCTTAATATTCAAACATTTGTATGTACAATACTTTTATGATTGAGGGAAAGAATTTGGATAGATATGAACTCATTGGCTCATACTACTTTTCCTTGAATATCTTCTAGGCTGTGGAATATGAGACCAGTCTGAAATTTTCCCATTAAAAAATATCTGTTTTGGACAATGAGGCAAAAACTGTCAAGTGACTTAAAAATTCCAGTAATTTATCTGAATGTTTTACAATGCTGACTATTTTAACTGTTTTTTTCTGACTTTATTGAGACATTTTTAATCTTGATTCATTTTTACTTTACAATATTTTGATATTAAAGTAGCTGTAATTTTTAACATACTTTAAAAATCTATAATATTTATTCTGTTCTTCTGTTTAGGCTTTCTTCTTAAGGCACTTAAATTACATATATTGACTTTCGTTAGCCAATATTCTGCATTTATCTTTTTCTCTATAAAGCGTTTAAAATTTCAAGAATTGGTTTGTAACTCTCAGAAGCTATATTTCTTTAGGATTTTTCGTTGGTCTTCTACTTATTCTTATTCTCTCTGGCTTTAGGTCTTCTTATATATTCCAAAACTTTCCTTTATCTTTTCTCTGGGACTCAAGTTGAGCTTAAGATATTAATGTGTTGCAAATGGTAGCAAGTGCTGTGATCTCTTCTACTGTAGTGTCAAAAGCCTGGTGTTAACTCTCTGCTAAGGATTCAGAAGAGACCTTTTCTTTCCTTCCCTTCCAGATGTTTATCCTTGGATATAGACAGGACTCACCACTGATTTATCTTTCCCTCTGCTGTTTAGGAGCTACAGAAATCGAGTACATTCATATAGACTGCCATCCTTTTCACCCCTGGAATCCATATATTTTTCCAGTATGGGAACCTGCTAATACCCACCATTATTGTCCTAACCAACCAATTTCCAAGTGTTAATTCCTAAGATCCTATCAAGCTCATAGTAGAGAAACTTCTATACTAGCTGAGGGCTTCAGAACCATGGACAGTGTCCAAGGCATCACCAACACCTTCCACTTGTTGTCTGGGTTGTTGTGGGGACTGAGTAGTAGCTCACAAGCTCACATGTAGTTAAACTCCCACCTCCCATTCTCCCCCTTCATTTGTCTATGAATAATAGCCTTTGTGAAAATTGCTGTAAGATTACAAACTAGGGAAAAATGAATTGGAACAAGGTTTTAATACACTCTTTATAAACTTCCGGGAATAAAAGACAACTTTTATTTATCTGCATGCAGTATTTCATGGTCTTGCGATATTTCAAAGCCATCTAGCTGTATTGAAGGTGATTGTGTATCTTTTAACAAATTGTTTTGCATTAAAAAAAGTTAGAAGCCCTTGAAGATGCTAAGCCCTGACTGGCTAATAGTTTCTAATGCCCCATAGAGTTCAAGTTCCTACATCACATTTATCCAGCTCCAAGGAAAGAGGGAAAGTAATCACAGGGAAATCATCTATATTACAGGTCATGGGTCAACATAGGTCAGTAAGAGAAGAGAGCCTAAAGAATGACATAAATCAAAGAGAAGACAAGAAGCAATGAGTAGGAGCAGGAACAGAGTCTTGACTTAAGAACCAGGAGGGTAAGGGTCATGGGTGAAAAGGAAAATTGGCAAGGATATTAAACCAACATGTAAACTCATTATCTTTCAACAACAGCCTTTTCTCCCATTGTATCCTTTCTTCATTTTTTCTTACCTTATCATTATTAGTATTATCATACTTTTAATGACAACATCATCTTCAACTTCTCCTTCTCCCTCAATCCACCTAAGCAATGTGTGGTTATTCTATCTCCATATTATTTACGTGACCACAATCCCTTCCTATTTTTCCCAGAACTTCCTTTTTTGTCCTTCATTATATCTCCTGTACAGTTACCAATGCCCCTTCACTGGTTTCTGTGGAAGGAAGACTATTCTCTTCCTCCAACTTATCCTTCTCATGACTGTCAGAGTAATCTTTTCACATAAGAGTGACCTCTGGTTGTCAGCATGGCTTTCTGCGATGTCATTCATCTCCTTCATTTTTACACCTTCTATTTTGCAAGTGGAAGTTTGCAGCAGGCACCAAAAAGGTGATGTTACTTGTGCTGTGTTTCTTGAGCAAGTCAAAGAGGTGAATTATGGATTTTTTCTATCAGGCCAACTAAGGTCGAATACTGTTCATTTCTGGGTTTGTGTCTATTATCCAAAAAATAATGAACACCCCTAAAATGTTAGTATGCTATTACGCCATGGGGATAGAAGAATTCTCTACAATATAAAACTATTTTTATACAACTATCAGAATAGTCTAGAGATTTGAACTTTCATTCAAATAAAATTGAAAGAAAATGAATAACATTGAGACAACGGAGCACAAAAGAAAAATATTGTATTTTCCAAAATATACACATCAACCACTTTAGGCTATTGTATGTGAAAGGACCATAAGGGTAGTTAGGTTGAATATGCCAGCAATTTCTTTCAATCATTTTTTTTCATTGCAAAATACTATAAGAACTGTATCCAGGGAGGGCTACTACATTTTTGGCAGAGGCAGAATACAAAGCTAGAAAGACAGGTGTTTATTCTTTCAATGGCAATAAAATGATCAGTCTCACCCCACCCTTTACATCTGTCTGTCCTTTTTCTCCTTTCCCCAACCTCTAGAAATACTTGGAGGATCTCTTGTCTATGTAGAAAGAATTTATTTCAAAAACTGTCAAATACCAGTCAACCATCAACAATAGAGAAGTTGGGGAAATGTTTGAATCTTTGTACTGCTCATGTTAAGGATAGGCCAAGTGAGACTGACATTTCTTCCAGCTCCTCCCTTGAGTACTGATGAGATGTTACCTTGCAAGATGCCTCGTTGAAGTAAAGTCATCTAGCATCATTCATGGGATGAATTTAAAGCTGACCCTCATTATATGAAGCAATCATTTCCTTTTATTTTCATCAGATGTCAACACTTTCATCTTAAATACTTTTCTTTAAATAATTGAAACCATACCACATTCCCTAGTTGCTCCTGTGCACCCTGATATGATCTCTGGATTTATTCTCTTCTCCACTTGCATAGAAATGGGGACAGACCAAGTCAATAGCTGTGAAACAAATATTGCCACAATGGATAAAGCTGTGATTGGTTCTGCTAAAAATGGGTATCTTTTTAATTTCATTATTGTTAAAGCAAACAGAACAACAAAACAAAAACTGGAGGATATGAACATGCTGGGTGCCAGATAGGACCAGGAAGGTAAATGAGCAAAGATAGACTTGCTACTTGAGAGTTCCCAGGAATTGATCAAGCAGTTTTCATGTACAGGCTACTAGGTATACTTCATGTATTATCTCATTTATTTCCTCTGTAGAAAAAATGTGTCATTTCCAATTGTTCCCCGTGTTATAGACAAAGAAACTGAGGTATGTGAAGTTGATTGCTTTGTCCATAGTCATTGAGGTATACCTGGGATTTTCTCCCTGTGATCATAATTATTTCATAGTATGAACTTCACCTTTCTGGTTCTATCCCAATCTCATTATGATTACAGCACATTCATGAAATATTTAACTTCACAGCCAGGTGAGGACAATAAAACATATATAATAAGTTGTGTGAAGATTCAATGATATTGTGTGTATGAAGCACCAAGCACAGAAGCCAGATGCAAGACAGCCACTCAGCAAATACTGGTACTTTTCTAGGGATGATCTCCTTCCCATGAATATTCATAAGCAATGGTATTTTCTTGTTAGTTTTATATCACTAATAGGTAACAAAAAGCCTCTCACACAGTAAATAATCAAAAGAAATGAGAGGCTATAGGGAAGGCTTGATTTACATAACTTTTGGAATTTGGTGTTTCTAAGGAAGGCTACTCAAAACATACTGGGGTGTGTGTGTGTGTGTGTGTGTGTGTGTGTGTATACACACATATATATATGATTGATTGACAGTCTGAATTGCAATCACATAGGAGATGAGGACTATGGTACACTGTCAATACTTTACCTGTGTCTTCTACCTTCCCTTCCTAGCACCTGCAATGAAAGTTGTCTGGAAAGACAAGAATACAAAGTAATTATACTCACATCAAAGTACAGATTATAGGATCCCATTCTTTTCTGAAATCTCTTGTAATTTTCTACTTGTCTTATGGGATATTGCAAAATTAAATGAGTTATTTTCATATAGTGTCAAAGAAACACACACACGCACACACACACACACACACACACACACACAGAAAAATGAAGTACACAAAAGTCTTTAGCCCATGAAACATAGATCAATTATACCTCCTCTTTGTTTTTTTTTTAAATATGTATGGAGAGATAATTCCTGTTTAGTCAGAAGACTATGCTGAATTAAGTCATCTCCCTGAAAGTGGCTGGATAATTGAGAAGTCCACATGAGTGGAACTGTCCTTATCCTTATGATTCTTATCTCATCTTTTAGCTGAGCCCGTCCTGAGCACAGTGTCAGCCCTTTAAGACAGAGCCTGGTTAGTGCTGCCTGGAGTCTCAGCTACCATCTCCTGATCTAACCTTGCCTGGGTCGCCATTGGACACTCAGGTGTCTAGCTCTGGCCTCAGAGAGCCTCTGGGAGCACTATCTCTGGAAGAAGGAACTGTTGGAAGTGGAGTAGCCCATAAACAGTCCAGTGAGGGATGTGGGGATGCCAAGGACTCGTTGCCCAGAACAGATAAGACAAGATCCTAAGAGCATCTAAGGCAAGAGCCTAGATTCTGGCATCTAGCCGTGGCAGTCAGAAGATAAGGGTGTGTCTTCCAAATCAATAGACGTGAGGCTCACAGGACTGACTGCACACCCCTCTTCTCACCTCTATCTCACTGAAGGGTTGGAGGAAAACAAAGGAATATCTAAATGGCAGTGTTCAGTATTGTGTATGTAAGATGGGGAAGTCTTAGAAAGTAGATTGATTCTAACATCCCCCCCATGCTTTTGTTTTAACTTGTCTACTAATGGAAGAAGAAACACATGTAATGGTTTTGAAATATGAACTGTGCTATTTACTAACCAGCCATATAGCTTTGGGAAAGTTACTTAACCCCTCACTTAGTTCATGGGCAAAGTAGTGGATAATACTGGAATCTACTCCTTAGACTTTTAGAGGATATTAAATCAAATCACCTAGCAAAGTCCTTAGCAGATATTAAATACTCAATAAATGTTACCTCTTGTGAGTTCTTTATAAAGAGGCATTTTATCACCTATTTTTTCTCATTAGCTTGACAACCGAAATTTAATCTACACACATTTATGTTATTTAAGAAAGGAGTTAGGAGTTGATATCATTTTAAAATTGTAATTACATTTCCTCTTCTTCTGATGACACTCCAAACTTTTCATTCATTATCTTCATTTTGCCCAGTGCTCGAAAATTGCCAGATGGCAGAGTTTTAAATTTGGAGGGACCCCAGAGATCATTTCATTCCAACCTTCTCATATTTAGAATGGGAAATAAATGCCAAGGTAGGAAAAATGACTTACTCATTTGTTTCCAGCATTTTGTAACTGAACTCAAAAGGAGATAGATAGCAATAAAAGACAGAGTCCATGGGAGGTGCGCTGCCTGGGGTTCTTCTGTTCTGTTCATGCCTTTGGACAGGCTGCTCCCAACTTTCTGGGACTTCATTTCCTCAATTATAAAATGGTGGGCTTGGACCTAATAATTTCTAGTTGAGTGTATATGTATGTGTGTCGATTTACCCAACTTGAAGGAACATTCATATACACATAGAGTTAATTTCTCTACCCATGATCAACCTACTGAAATCTCTATGCTGCATATATGATCCACATTTAAAGCACACATTGTATATATATGAAGTTTTAAGGTAACATAACTTCTTAAAATATAAGCAGTGTGAGGTCTGTTATTAGCAATGTGTGAGGCGTGTTAAAGCCGATAGCTGGTAAACCAAAGACTCACTGCACAGAGCACTTTTGAAACTCCTTCTCTGAGCTCTTTGTAGAGCCCAGCAGGGATTGGGGGGTCCATCATGTGCTTGTTATTGAACACTAGAGCCTAGCTTCATCTTTGAGGAAGGATTTGGGCTTTCAAAATGGCCTGAAGTAAAATACACATAGCAATCAATATTAGGAAAACTACATTTAGTCAAAGGCCAGCTGTGCCTGGCAGGTAAAATAGGACGTGGTCTTCCTGTGGGGGCCTTATACAAAACTGGCAGCAAGTGAGAATGCAGTGGCTGCCCCTGTATGGACAGTGCCTCGTAAGGTGACACTTTCAAAGGTTGACGTCATTTTGGGTATATGAGTGAATTCTGTGGGACGTGTATGTTTATTACTTTATAATCGTATCTCTCTGTTTCAAAGACAACAAAATCAGATATGTGGTTTTTACCATTGTGTCCATAGTTGTGGTAGGAGAGATTAAGATTATAATTATTAACCTAGGGTAATTCAGTATTATATTTGAAAATCAGTATGATGGTGCTAATGTGAGAACCAGTAGCCATTACTGGGACCTGCATTGAGAGGCCCTGCTTCCCCGTACCCATCCTTCCCACCCCTGATCAAAGAGGCCTCAGCCCCCATGGGAAGAACCCATTGCAAGTTTACTTTAAAGAACTCTGAGAAAGAATAATTTAAAATATGTTTGCTAAGAACTCAGAAGAATATTCAAAACACTTCTATAACTATGATACAATTATAGAGATCAATTTGATGTTTTTTATCACTAAAGTACTTTGGTGATGTACATGACCATATTAACAGGCATAAAATTAAATCCTTCTCTTTGTCCTCTGATGCATTCCATGAGGAGATACACTTAGAAACCAGTCCTGTTGAAAATCTTGGTGCCTTCAGAAAAAAGTAGGAAGTAAGAAGAGTACTGACCTGATTTGCAAATCAAATTCTGTAGCTGCTTTTATGTGAACAAATATGTGTTTGCTTCTGTGAACCTTTTCCTTTTCCCTCCTGGTAGAATGAAGGGGCTAGAGCAGGAGTCTGCATCAGGTTACAGTCCATTCCAGACCCCCACCCGATGTGGCCAGAATTCCAAGAATGGCCCGCCCTGGTCCCCAGTCACATTTCCCTCATCTCCATTTTGTCTGACAGTAATGGAATAAAATGTCATTAGGGAACCACACCAAGAGATGCCGTGTGCATATGTGAATGTATCTATTTAAAGCTCACTATGATATATAATTACATTGCACAAAAAAATTCTAAAAATAAAAAGCAAAATACATCAATCCATGTTTTTTTTTTTTTAAATAAAACTGTCTACTTCTAAATGGGGAAGGGTTGAAAACCTCTGCCCTATTTCACTGACATCCTTGTTTCCCTATGGGGACGGTGGCCCTTTCATCATTCCTAGGTAGAGATGTGTAGGTTTGGTTTTCTGTAATCTCACAAAAGCAGGGCTGGGTTTACCCCTGGAGGCTGCCTTCATGGTGAGTGAGGGAGCCTCATCCAGACAGAGGCATGGAGAGAAGCCAGGCTCTGGCTCAGCTCTGTGGGGCAGAGGTGATTGTCACACTAAGTCACCCTCATGTTGACTCTGGCTCATGTTCATCACATGCTGCTCATTTTGCTGGTCAGCTCGCCCCTCCAGTCAGCTCACTGTCACCTTTCATTGTCACCAGCTCCCCAAAATTGGCTTGTTCTATTTCTGATATATCAGTTGTGTACTTTCCAGAAGGTATAGAACGTGCAATATCTTCATATCCTGCAGAATGTGTAATCTCTCAAGTAAGCTCTAGCAGGCACAGATTTTAAATTCAATATGTCTAAGGCAGAAAATTTTTTTCCCTATGCCAGACATGAATTTACTATCTCAGGGATACAACAGCAATCCAGTTTGCCCAAGCTAGATATTGGAAAACTTATTTATCTCAACGAGATGTCAGATCATGGAGGGAAGGGACTTCTCTTTAGTCTTACTAAACACCTAGAAAAGTATTCGGCAACTTACTGGCATTATATATTTGGTGAGTTAGAGAATAAGTGAATATGCTTCCCTTTAGATCATATTTTATATCCGGTCCCCAAGAATCGTCTGTTTCCTTGACCCCCTTCTTGTCCATCAAATCCCTCCATTGCTCGCCACTGTGATTCCACTTTCTTATCTCTTACTTGTGTTATCAAAATCTGTTTCCAGCTTCTTCTGGCCAACAGAATCTTCCCACTGCTTTAAGAGTCCTGGATTAGCCAGATACAGTGGCACAAGTTTATAATCCCAGCTACTCAGGAGGCTGAGGTAGGAGGATCTCAAGTTTGAGGCCAGTCTGGGCAATTTAGCAAAAGCCTGTCTCAAAACAAAAGAATTTTTAAAATGGGGACTTGGAATGTATCTCGGTATTAGCGCACTTGCATGGCATTATGGGAACCCCTGGGTTCAATCCCTGGTTCTGAAAAAAAAAGGAAAAAATAAGAATCCTGGATTAAACATATGATCATATTTGCGACATCTCAATCGGTTTATGTCCTCACCATTTATTTTCCATATTTACTGTGAGTAACTCATGGAGAACACATACACAAGAGAAAGAAAAGAGGTTTGAAACTGGGTGTGGTGGCACACCCTTGTAATCCCAGTACTTGGGAGGCTGAGACAAGAGGGTCACAAGTTCGAGGCCAGCCTCAATAACTTGGGGAGGCCTTTAGCAACTTACTGAAACCCTGTTTCAAAATATAATATAAAAAGGGCTGGGAGTGTAGGTCAGAGGAAGAGCACCTTTGGGTTCAATCTCTGGTCCAAAAAAAAAGAGGTTTGAAAGTGCTCATGTTGCACTTTATAAAATTCTTAATCATGCCTTGTGATCCTCAGTATAAAAGTCTAAACTCAACATGGCATGAAAGGTCATTCACGACATGGCTCCTTTATCTGACACCTGAGAGTTTTAAGTCGTGGCCACGGTTCTGTGAGATGGCCTTTCACACGTGCCTGGTAGACCACACAGCTTCCTTCCTTTTGCAGATACTACGCTCTGCCTCCAGGGTCTTTCTGACACATCTACTTTCCTTTCAAGATGCAACTGGAATGTCACTACTTCCCCACAGTTGCCTCTGCTCGGCCCCCGTGGCACGGAACACGTTGTGTTGCAGCACAGTCGGCCTGTTTACCTCCCCAGTAGAAGGGAACATCTTGGAAGCAGAGGCAATGTCTGGTTTGTCTTTCAAGTCCTGCTTTCAGTTGAGTGGCAGCTCAATAAATATTTGTTGAATGAGTGAAAAATACATCCAGCAACAATAGTATTCCTCTTGGGGAAAGTAACTCCTAAAGAATGTCTTTATCAATAATAAATACTCAGCTTTTTCTTGTACAAGAAAAAAAAAACAGACCTCCCCAACATGTTTATTTTGGTCTAATACCAGAAAGAGTATATTAATGTGAGAACAAAAAACCATGAAATATTGTTGTAAGACACATCTCTTACTGCAACCCAGCTGCGTGCATTGCGACTTTAGAATAATGTGTTTAAAATGTTTTGCAAAATTGCAGCATCTGAGAGAGAGGCCGGGGACGGGGATGCACAGAGCTATGCCCGCAGTGCTGGCTGCTGCGGGGAGTCCCCTCGGTCACATCTTCCCCATCTGCACAGCCAGCAGCAGGTGGAACCAGAGCTGTTCCATATGCGGATTAGTCGATGGCTTTTTCTAAAGGCTCCGAGAGGCAAGCTTACATTTTGTCTTCAGATCTTTATATGAAAATACCACTGTGGATAATGAGGCTGTTGTATGCATAATTTAACTTTAGGAAGCCTAAATTCTTCTGCAAGGCAAATTGGTACCTAGAGGCATGCAATTTGCATGGGGATTTCAAGCCCTCCTCCCTTCTATTGTCCCTGGCCTGGTGTTGCTTTTCTTCTAAATTATTCTTCCTTGTTCTTTGAATGCCTGATTCTGAGATTGTAACCAGATTACCACGGGCTCCCTATTTACTAGTGGTTTCAAAACCGCTCAGTGCCTGCTGTTGACCATTTCTGGGAGCATGACTTGGATTTGGCAAAGCCCGCCCCGGTGCTCAGAGGCGGTCTTCCTAATGAATCTGCTCCTTTGCCTGCAGCCTGCCTGCCTGGAGAGGGTTGGGGCCAGCTGAGCCTGCAGCTGCCCAGAGTGGGAGGCGCTGGTGGAGTCCTCTGTGACTGACTTCACAGCTCAATCTGTCAATCTGTTTGGGGACAGACGGTTAGAGAACTGTCTGTCTGAGTTGCCTCAGAAAGAATTTGGCTTCTTGGCTGAATCTTCTAGTGACAGACGGCTTTCCTCTGCTCTGGGCTGAAGAACATGGCTGTGTTGGCATGCGTACTGATTCCATCTTTCAAAGACTTTCAGAATAAAGCTAGGTGTAGATGGATCAAGGGCTCAGGGGAACAACCTGCGATTATCTTCTAATACTTCATCTATCATCTGATGAGTCAATTTTTCAGACAGTGCATAGGGCTGTACTATTCATGAATGCCACCTCTTCTGAAGTGATGTCTTCCAAGTAGCATTGTTTTTATTCTATAAAGATAAGCCACAAAGACCTAAAGACTTGCCAATGTGTTCACTATAATCATGTGGGGTGCTTTGGGGATTTGGTGACCAGTCCAGTTTATAGATGAATGGGAAGTTCCTTCATGATACTCAGTGATGTACCTTAGTCATTTCCAAAGTCAGCCAGAAGCCAAAGAGGAATAGATAGAGTGAGAGAAAAAGCAAAGGAAAGGCTGGAGGGAGAAGGCATTTTAGCTAAAATTAGGTCAACTTAGGATTGGTCAGTTTTACATCAAAAGCTCCATACCTTGGTCAGAACTCACTGGCTATTTAGCTGGGCTAACCTGAGCAAGTCATTCCTTCTTTCTTGAAGATGAACATAAGGGACTTGATAATTAGTTGAGATCTCCCTGAAGCCAAATATTCAGAAAATCTTTTATTTGTCTTCTACCCTAGGTAATTGTGACTACTTTATAGCTGATTGGGATGTGTATACTAGCCAGAAACAAGGTATTGGGTCTTGGGCAGAAAGGATCAAGATCCCTATAGCTCCCAATCAGCTGTTTTGTTTTGTTTTGTTTTGTTTTGTATGTGTTTTTTTTTATTTGTTTGCTTTTGGTACTGGGGATTGATCCCACAGGCATTCTACATTTGAGCTATGCCCCTAGACCTTTTTATTGTTTATGTTGAAATAGGGTCTCACTAAGATGCTGAGGCTGACCTCAAACCTGTGATCCTCTTGTCTCAGCCTCCCAAGTAATGGGATTACAAGCATGCACCACCATGCCCAGCACAGCTAGTATTCTTCGATGAGCCAGGAACTATGCTGAGCTCCTTAAATACATTATCTTTGTTACTTCTTAAAAACACCTGAGACATGGTTATTATTCCCCCTCCTTTATAGTTGAAAAATAAATTGTTTCATATCCCTCCATCAAGGAATGAGAGAGTGGAGATTTAAATTCAGGCTTTGCATTTTGAATCTCTCCTTCATTCTACCTATGTAAATAATCTCATTTGCCTCCTAGGGATTCCAGAATGTTGGGTCTTAAGAAGTTGAGGGTCCACCTGCCATATTCTTGATTCTTCAATAGTTGCATGAGTATTAGGGAAACCTAAAATAGAGATAAGATGTGTCTTGCTAGGAATAAGGAAGGCATGTATGCACATCTCATCCATAATCACTAATTAGCAAAGATGACTTTTTTAGCAAAAAACAGAGCCTTTAAAAGGCAGCAGAAGTATGTCTATTTTCTGATGTTATAGAACTTTTTCTCCATCTAGTTAATGTGGCCCTTCCTTTCTTGTCCTAAGACTGACAGTTGTTTCCCTGTTGGGTAGTCCTTGGGATTTGTTCCTATTGCCATCACCAGGGACATCCAAGTGCTATCTGAGTTAGAGATTAATGCCATGACAAGATCAATGACCGCTGTGACAATTACATGTTTCCATTAGTGGCAAGAAAGTTTCCAAAAAATACAGAATTCTATTATAATATTTCAGTAATATATCTTTCTCTGGCCTATTGGAGAACAGTTTTTAGCCTTTGAGGAATATGGGTTATAAATTGAATTCATTCTTATTATTATGACCTAACGTATATGGACATCATCTATATTAAAATACTTTGCAAAAAATTGCCTATGTTGTGCAAATGGGAAGGTATAGTTATATGATACCCATGATGTTCCAGGCATTGTACGAGGTTACAATGGTGGACACACTCCTTGCTCTTGGAGTGTGACATTATGCTGGACAACTGGTTGACCCTAGAATAGTGAAGAAAGTATAAGCAGGTGCTGGGATTTCAGACAACAGGGTCTAAAATAAATTCTTATGGAAAGGGGCTAGAGAGCTTTGAATGCAAAGAACTGCATTGCCTAGTCCTGTCTCTCTGAACATCTTCATTATATATATTTATTAAAAGGATGAAGTTCTGTATTGGCATTTTTGTTTGCTTTGTAGTCTAATTTAGAATTAGGTTCTTCTCATATTCATTGGAATATATAACCTTCATTCATTGACTTGCTTTGTGTCTCTTTGTGAATTTACAAATCCAAGACATGCAGGTAAAATATGGACAAGTTATTAGAGTTTGAGAATCCTCATGTTCTTCTTACAAAAGCATGGGGTCCCATGGCTCAGTGAGAAAGGCAAGTGTTTTGGAGAATGGCAATCTGTGGAGGAAAGAGAAGCGTTGATTATATTTCCTTACTTTTATGTCACAGAGTTAAATTGTACACAGTCATTTACATTTGATGCTATTTGATATGATAACATTTGCAATGTAGTGCGATAGAATTGTAAAAATGAATATCGTTTAAAAAGAGGGTTTCCTCCAGTTCCTAGAATAAAACAGCTCCATCTGGAGGACTGTTCATCAGAGCCTTCTGATGAATGCTGTGTAATAATGGATATGAGGAAGGAAAAGGAGGAGGAAAAAAGAAGAGGAGAAGGAGAAAAAGTGCAACCCTTGCACACTCCAAATAAAATGGGAGTCACTGTAGAAATGTTTTCTGGATTCTCTGCAAGAGTTTATTTTACTCTCAATGTCTAAATTATGGCAATGTTGCTTATAACCTTTAACAACCAATGATTCCAAGTGTCCTTTATTTAACATTGTTCATTCAAACATGTGTCCACAATCAACATGTCCACCTTTGATCACACTGTGATAAACATCATGTATTGTTTATAAGGGATCCTTTTTATAAACCAAACTGCCTCCCATCAGGAGGGCTCAGACAAAACTGGGACCTCAGGAGTGTCAGCCAAGGGAAGCTTACTCATGGGATAATAAACATGATTTGGGATTGTCATGCTTTTTCTCTTTAATCATGGTGAGTTGTATTGATGGATTTTTGGATGTCAAACAAACCTTACATACCTGGGATAAACCTTGCTTGGCCATGATCTATTGTCCTTTCACAGATGATTGGATTAAATTAATTCACTATAATTGTGTTAAAAATCCTTGCACCTACATTTAAGCACACCGATACATAATTTCCTTATAGTGTCTTAGTCTGGTTTTGGTGTCATAGAGAATGTTGGACTCATAAAATAAGTTGGAGTGTTAAGCTTCTCTTTAATTTTCTGGAAAAGCTTGTGTAGAATTGGTATTATTTCTTCCCTAAACATACAGTAGATTTAAGTCATCTGGAGTTGTAATGATCTCTGTGGGAAGGTTTTCAATGACAATTTACTGATGTAGATAACTTAATAATTAACTATAGGATAGTTCAAGTTCTATTTCTTGAATAAGCTTTGGTAGTTTATGGCTTTCAAGTAATTTATCCATTTCATCAAAGTGTTTGAATTTGTTATCTATTTCTTGAATAAGCTTTGGTAGTTTAAGGCTTTCAAGTAATTTATCTGTTTCATCAAAGTGTTTGGGTTTAGTCACATAAAGTTATTCATAATGATCCCTTTAATATTTCTAGAATTGGTATTAAAGTCATGTCTCTCCTTTCTGACATAGAAAATTTGTATCTACTTCTTCCTTCTTTCCTCACACCCCAACCACTCTAGGAAGAATTTAATCAATTTACTGATATTTTCAAAATAGCGAGTTTTTGTTTTGTTGATTTTTATCTATTTTCTTTTTTTAGTCTGTGATTTCATCAATATTTCTTTCCTTCTGTTCTTTTTGTGTTTCATTTGATTTTCCTTTTCTTATTTCTTAATGAGAAAACTAAGATTATTAACAAAACACCTTTTTCTTTTCTAATACAGGTTTCCAGTGCCATGTATTTTCCTCAAACAGTTGCTTTAGCTACATCCCACATATATTGATATGCTGTTTTCATTTTCATTCAATGTAACATAATTTCTAATTTGTTTATTCTTTACTATTTGGTTATGTAGAATCATATTACTCAGTTTTTAATTATTTTTTGTTATTGGCTTCCCAGAAAATATATATTGTTTGAGTTCAATCCTTTTAAATATATGGAGAATTGTTTGATGAACCAGAATATGGTCTATCCTGGTAAATGTTGCATGCACAGTAGAAAAGGATTTTTATCTCCTCTTTTTGGGTGGAGTATTCTACAACAGATATTTTTTCAAGTAGGTTAGTACTGGGGTTCAAGGCATCTATGCCTTTACTGATTTGCTTTCTACCAGATCTATCAGTTATTATGAAGTAAGGGTTGAAATATCAAATCATAATTGTGGATTCCTCAGTTTTTCTCTGCAGCTCTATCAGTTTTTGCTTCATGTATTTTAAAGCTCTCTAATCAGCTACATGCACATTTATAATTGCTGTAGATACTTGGGGCGTTTGTGTAGCCCCTTATCATTATGTAGTATCGCTCACATTGTTGTGATTATGACGTCTACCTTATCTAATTTTGTTATACCTATCCCACTCTTCTTTTGGTCAGGGTTTGTGTGGTCTGTTTCCATCCATACTTTTCACGTATTTAAAGTAAACTTTTTTTGTACGCAGCATACAATTGTCTTTTGCTTTTTAAAATAACAATATGATAGTCTCTGCCTTTTTATTTGCATTTGCATTTGCTTTGTAAGTGGTATTATACCACTTTACTGGTGGAGTAAGAACTCTACCTAGTATACTTCCTTTTATCCTCTCCCCACATTTATGTTATTGTTACTAAATATTTTATTTTTCTATATTATATGCTCTATGATACTCTGTTATTGTTTTTGTTTGAAATAATTAATCTTTTGAAATATCCAAATTTTAAAAGTCTTTGCATTTTCCCACATAATAACCATTTGCAGCACTCTGTCTTTCTGTGGGCAGATTCACATTTTCTTCTGCCTTCGTATTTCTTGAGGGGCAGCTCTGCTACCACTAAATTCCTTCAGCTATTGTATCCATGAACAGTAATATTCTATTTTGGAAAGAGTTATTTGTTACATAATAAATTCTAGCTTAACATTTTTTTTGTTTGTCTCTGTTTTTGTTTTTTCCTTTCAACCTCTTAAAGATTGGCTCTACTGACATATAGGTTGCCAGGTTTCTTACAACAATTCTGTTTTCATCCTTACCTTTATTCTCATGTATATATTGTGTCTTTCCTTTTTGCTATTCATAAAAATTTTTATCTATTGCTGGTTTTGTAGTAACTAGATTTTGATGAGCCTTCATACAGTTTTCTTCTTATTTATGTATTTATTTATTTATTGGTACTGGGCATTGAACCCAGGGGCTTGTTGAGCTTCTATTTATTGATTGATTGATTGATTGTTATTGGGGATTGAACCCAGGGGCCTGTTGAGCTTCTATGTGTGTATGTATGTATGTATGTATTTGCTTAACTATTTATTTGTACTGGGGATTGAACCCAGGAGGTTGTTGAGCTTCTATTGATTGATTGATTGATTGATTGTTATTGGGGATTGAACCAGGGTCCTGTTGAGCTTCTATGTATGTATGTATGTATGTATGTATGTATTTGTTTATTTATTTACTTGCTTACTTACTTATTTGTACTGGGAATTGAACCCAGCAGCTTGTTGAGCTTCTATTGATTGATTTATTGATTGATTAGTTGTTATTGGGGATTGAACCCAGGGGCCTGTTGAGCTTCTATTTATGTATTTATTTATTTATTTATTTACTTATTTATTTGTACTGGGGATTGAACCCAGGGGCTTGTTGAATTTCGATTGATTGATTGATTGTTATTGGGGATTGAACCCAGGGCCATGTTGAGTTTCTATCTATTTATTTACTTATTTATTTGTACTGGGGATTGAACCCAGGGGCTTGTTGAGCTTCTATTGATTGATTGATTGATTGTTATTGGGGATTGAACCCAGGAGCTGTTGAGCTTCCTGCATATGTGAGTTTATAGTTTCCATCAAATTTTTAAAAAAATATTGGCTATTATTTTTAAAAATATTTTTGGTCCAATTCCTTCCACATGAGTTAGAAACCTCATGTGTAGATTGAAGTTATCCCACACTTTACTGATATTCAGTCTTTTAAAAGTTTTTCCTTGTTTTAGATGTCTCCTATTACAATGTGCTCATAGCCACATTTCAGTCAATGATGGACCACACAGAGGACAGTGTTTCATTAGATGACATTGCTTGGTGACATCCTATCTTTCTTAGTTTGAGGAAGTACCCTCTCTGATATCCACATAATCAGGAAGTCATCAAATGTCACATTTCTCAGAAGGTGTTCCTGTTATTAAATGGTGCCTGGCTGTACTCTGCTCATTTCTTCTGTGATGTCTAAGTGGTCTTTTACTCCATCCAATGTATTTGTTATCTCAGACATCATAATTTTCCTCTATCATTTGTTTCCTATTTCTCAGAGATCACTGTTCTTTTTTGCCGGAGATCTAAAGTCTCGATTGATATTTTTTCACATTTATTTATTTATTTATTTGTTTTTATGAATGTGTGTTTGGTACTAGGGATTGAACCCAGGGACATTCTATCACTGAGATGCACCCCCAGCCCTATTTTCTCTTTTTGTTTTAAGACATTAAGTTGCTGAGGCTGGCCTCAAACCTCCAATCCTCCTGCCTCAGCCTTCTAAGTACTGGGATTATAGGCGTGTGCCACCATGCCCCACTTATTTTTAGTTTTTATTTTTTTAGTTTTCTCAGGTTGAAGGGTTTACTTGTTGCTACATTTGGGCCAGGATCAGAAATCTCCCATTACATTTAGTGTGTGTGACCTTTGACAATTGTCTTAAACTCTTTAATCCTCAATCTTCTTTTCTTTAAAATAGTGATAAAAGTTATAGCTACCTCAAAGTATTATTTTTAAAAAATAAGGCAATCCATAAAGATAGCTTGCTATATTATCTAATATGGCTTAAATAGAAAAAGTAGTATTATTGAAGTTAGAAAGAGATGCTTAGAGTCATTTTAGAAACCTGTGACAGCAATTAAGAATCTGAGAATGGAAGACATTTAAAAAATTCTCCTTTGGTTTATCAATCCATCTTTTCCATTAACATGAATTATCTTCACTGTTGTAAATCTTGTCCAGGTAATGAAACTCCAGAGTAGGTGCAGGTATGAGTAATGGAGACTTCAATCATTTCCTTGATCTCAAAGCGATGATGCTTCAGCTGTTGCTGCAAACCTTGTCTTCATTGCCTTTCTTTGTGTCCACATGATGGCTGAAATGTACAAGATATCTTCTTACATAGACTATCATACTTGACATGGAAACCTCCTATGGTATGTATTAGTCAGCTAAGGATGCCATAACAAAATATTACAGACTGGGTGGTTTAAACAACATGATTTTTCTTTTCTCACAGTTCTTCAGGCTGCAAGTCCAAGGTCCAAGGTACTGGCAGGTTTGGTTCCCCCAGTGGCCTCTCTCCCTGGCTTCCAACCAGCCTCTTCTCTGAGTACTCACAGGGCTGTATCTCTATTCACATGTATACCAGATGTCTCTTCCTCTTCTCCTAGACAGTTCTATCAGATTAGGGATTTCTCCTTATGATCTTATTTAATTTTAATTATCTCTTTAAAGGCTCTGTCTCTAAAATAAGCCACACTAGGGGCAAAGGTGTCGATCTATGAGTATGAAGGAACAGTTTAGTCCCTCACATGGTTAAAGGAGGTGATTGGTAAGTAACAGCATCTGTCTTGTAAACAAAAATACCAGCTCCCTGGCTTAGAAGTTCATGAAGAGTACTTTTGCTAGATGGAAAAGGGATAGTATCCACAATGGCTAAGACCTTCAGCCATACCTCTCAGTGGCTAGAATAGGAATTAAATTCACAACTTAACTGATTAGTCAACCTACTATCTCTCCAATCCATGAAAAGAGAGACATGTGTTTTGTGAAACTCTGCTTCCATAAACTTTGGTCAAATCCATAAATTGTTTGAGTAAGGGTTGCCCAATTTCTGTTTCCCTCATTGTGGATAGGGTTTGGGAGCCTGTAAGTATCTTGGAATGATTTCAGGATAATGAACTGTGTCTAATCATTTCTCACTCTCATGTAGATCTTCCATAGTGCCTGATATACCATCACACACACACCCACACACACACACACACACACACATACACACACACACACACACACACACACACACACACACACTTGAACAAATGAATGAACAGGTAATACCTATTCAAATGCCCATGCCAGAGGACAATATGTAGGCGCACATTAGAAGTTAATGAACCCAGAGTTTCAAGTCTGAATGTGTTTATCCCTGAAGACTGCTTCATCAAAGTCTATTTTGGGAATGCTGTAGATTCTGTTGTTGGCACTTGTTCATAGTGTCTTTGTAACTGATCAGTTTTAAGAGATTAAAGCAAGTGCGTGCAGACCGCAATGTGAGCTGTTTTCTGCATCCATTCCCTTCCTCCAGAAGCACAGGTGTGAAGGAGAGTGGGGGTAAAACAACTGGGCAGCTGAGGGCCACGCCGTCCCAGAGACGGCTGTTCCAGGAGCATGGAAGCAAATGTCAGCTCTTTCCATTTTTACTGAGATATTTTTAGAGTGGCTTCTTTTCTCCTTGGCTGGAGCCAGTATGCTACTTTATTGAGAAGCTGCATTCTACTGAAAGAAAAAAAAACTTTTTTGAGAGACTTATTCCTATACAAGAAAAATTTGGTTAATTCCATATCTACCATGCCCTCTTATAAAAGTCTCACCTTTACTGAGAATTTATTTCATTAATATTTATATTTCAAGCTTTTTCCCTAAATTTTGTCTAAATCATCTATAATAAAGAGAAGCGATTGGTTACCTTTGTTTTTAATTTTTTGTTTTTTTAATTAGAATTAATATTTCAAGGGTACAATACCAGTTTGGGTCATATGGAGATAGAAGACATCCTCAACAGTGGTGAGAGAGAACAAAACATATATTTCTAAGGCCAAGGCACAGCTATTTTTAGATCTCTTGTGATATCAAGAGTGACTGTAAAGAATGAGACTACATTTATTGACCACACAGGACAATCTGTCTTGTTCCTTCACAGTCACTCCTCAGGTACATGAGGTTTCTGGCTCCAAAACCAAATGTCTATGTCACTTAGTTCCCCTTCCTAACCTTTTCTTGCATGTCTTCAGGTAGAATAGACTCCTGGAGGCCAAGAGTGCCAGCCGGGAGGCCTCACTATGAGCCACCGTCACGGGAAACTGGAGATCTGTGCTCTCCGCTTCTGGCTGTGTGGGGCCTGGAGAGCTGTGGGCCCTGCCTCCACCCAAGGGTCTCCACCCCAAGCACACTTAGCCGCTGGAGTCGACTTGAGATGCAGATTCCTTAGTGTCTGTTCAGCCCGTTTCCACTTTCCTGTTGACACTTTGTTATAGCAGTGAAAATTCATGGCCATAAATGTCTTCCACATATGGGATTGTTGCCTAAATACACATCTGTAGTAAGAAATATCTTAATAAGGAAACCTGGTTTAGGCACCATTTTTAAGATATCATTTTCTTGGACCAATGTTTTATATGTATATATTATATATTATGCATATACACACATATACACAAATATATATTATATATATATTTATGTACATATATAAATGTACATATTATATATGTAGCTTCTGAAGAGTAAGTGGCAATTGTAAAAGAACAAATGAAAATTCTGAACATATTAAGAGGAAAGTTATGAAAAATCATATTTAGTTGCACAACCCTTAGACTCTTACTGCTTTACTTTCCATTTATTTTTGCTATACTGACCGTAGTTTTCATAGTAATGATTATAAAACGTGCTTAAATATTGTTTATTTGTCTAATATTATACTATTGGGTTTTTTGGTGTTTTTTTTGTGTGTGCGTGTGCATGTATGTGTGTCTGTAGTACCAGGGATTGAACTGAGGGACATTCTATTTCTGAGCTACATTCTGTACCCTTTTTATTTTGAAACAAGGTCCCACTACATTGTGAAGGCTGGCCTTGAACCTGAAGTCTTCTTGTCTCAGCCTCCCAAGCACTGGGATTATAAGCATGTACCACTGCACCCAGCTTTAATCTTATATTATAATCAAGTTCATAATCAAGAGATGCTTCAGAAACATCACCTTTTATAACTGCATACAATCCCACATGTGACTGTAATATAACTTGCTTAATCATTCCATTGTTGGAAATCTGTGCCATTTTGATGTTTATCATCTGTAGATAATTTGACAAAACGAATCTTTGGTCAATTTATTTTTCTATATTTAGGATAGTTCCTTCTAGATATATTCTATTTGGAATTGCTAGGTCAAAATTGGGAACTGTTTTAAGCCTTCTTAAATATACTTTTTATTGATACACTGTAATTGGACATCTTATTGAAAAATAGTGTTTTTCCGAACTGTAGACCTGTCTGGTGTCCTGTCATTGGCACCACACCCTCGTCTGCAAGCCCAGGTTTGTCCCCCTGGCTTCCTGAGTAGTCAACGTAAACATGATCCTAATATATGTAGGATAATAAACTTCGGGATTCTTAGCATGATTAATATTTCTCTTAAAATGGTATTGCTGAGGATCTTAAGCAGCATGGTCAAGGGAATGATTCTCTTGCCCACTTCTCCATGTAACATTCTGGTTCTGGTCATCGACCGGTCCAATCTGTATTTTCTACTGAACAATATCCCAAGCTCATCTCTATTGCTTTCTGGCTTTTGTTTTTACTGCAGAGGGATCTCATTATGTGCTGTGATTGGACTTTTAGAACAGAATCTTAATCAACTGTATTCATGACTTGAGAGCTTAGCCGATCTCTATTTACTATTGACCTGAGGATTCAGCTTTGCCCCGGGCAGACATGGCCAAAGCCCTGCTGCCACTGGCTGTGCCCAGTAAGATCTGCTGGGTTTGGTCACTCTTTGCCCATGCTTTGTTCGCCAATACTTTCCCTTCCTTTCACCTTCCCCTCCTCTCTTTTTCCTCGTGACCTGGTACTTGTGCAAGTAGAAGGGATTTTATAGCCTCCCAAGCTTTTCATGAAAAAGGAATCATTTCCAGGTTAAGTGCTATTTTTACCAGCCTCTGAATTGTGTAAAAAAGGCTTTGGTTCTCTGAATCTTTCTGGACCACATATTAACATTCCTTGATTCAGTACGCCCATGGGTTTTGCTTTTGCTCAACATTTCCTAAAATGTACTTCTATGGAACTGAAATTTCAATGGGAGTCATGAACAAAGACTTCCATCATCAAATGGAGCTGCAAAATGGCACTCCCTAAATGCCCCTCTTGAAGTTCACAGCTCACATCACCATATCCGAAGGTCTGAAGACATCAGAAAGAAAGAACACGTTTTAATCTAGCCATTCCCCACTGAAGACCTGTTGGTTTTCTCTTCTTATTTTTGTATGGGCTAAACCAAGATTCATTTTTCCTTAAAATCTACTAGAAAAAGTTACTTTGCCAGTGCAACTTGTAAAACGGAGGTTGACCATGGTTTCACATCAAGGGTAAGATTTGACTAAAAATAATTGTTTCCCATTTTTGGATCTAGACTGCACAGGTTGCTATTGAGAATTATTAGACTCCCTTGAACACTTGGAAATGAATCCAGGAGCAAGCTGGGTGCTGGGGCCTGTGTGTGAGCAGGAGCACACTGAGCTCTGGCTGGCGAGCTCCATGCTGCCCTCCTGGTAGAGAGCCAGTGAGTGTCTAACACAGAGAAGTGCATAGGGCAATTGTTTATCTACCTGTCGGAATGCTTGAGTTCGATTCATCAGAACAATGTTCCTATGAAGTTGTCTGTCACCCAAAGGGAATTGAAGGGGCGCCTTGAGAACAAAAGAAGGATCATTGATTTCTTTGAAGCCATGGTGCTCATCCTTTCACAGCTGGGGAACTGCTTTGCTGAGAAACAGAATTTCAGTTGGATGCAAAATTAATCAGCTTTCACAGCTCTAATTTTTGCCTAAGACACTGTGTCAGTGTGTTTGGTACATGCTGTGTTTGAGCCTGGGAGCCTACGCCTCACATTTGTGTAGCGTCGTGACACCACCAACTGCCTGTCGAATGCCATGGGGAACAAGGGAATGGGGAGCAGACAGCTTTGTTTCTGCCATTCCAGCTCTTCCTCTAGATTAAATCCAGGGATGACCTTCCATGCCTGGAGGTGACCTTATTGGTCACCCAGTCCTATAATCAGTGGCCAATTCAACCTGTGCTTGCATAGTGCCACAGTGGGGGAGCTACCACCTTACAGGCAGTCTGTCATCAAATTTTGAAAAATACCCAGTTTTTTGTGGAAAAAGTCCTTTTCTGGTTAGGCCAAAATAAGGCAGATTCCATGTTGTCTCATCACTCCACTGACATGATATCAATATCATGGGGACAATCAGTCACTTTTCTTTGATGACGCTGAAATGTATTTTGGTCTCAAATGTTTAGGAATATCATATATAGAGGAGGAAACAGACTTTTGTAGTCTAACACTGTCTGCCAAATCCAGTCTCTTAAGACAATTAAATTAGAAGGGTATGTATGTATGTGTTCTCAAGAAGTAGAACTAGGCACACATAGGCATTTTCATTTGTTGTAACATCTTCACCCTAACAACAACAATAATGACAACAAAAACAACATTTTTTTCTACTTCTAAAGGCATTCAAACATAAAGGAACACCAACAAAGTTTTCACACATAATTTTTTTTTGTAACCCTGTTTGCATAAGGGAAAATGGTTTGTTCACAAAGACATTTTGTAGTAAAAGTATAGTGGGAAGAACATACTCAGCCATGTTTATGAGCCTCTGTCTTTGTGTCTGTATCAGGTAGGATGGTCTGTGCCAATGGGGGAGAAAAGATAAGCGAATCATGGCTTTTGCCCCCAAGAAGCTCATGGTCTCCTCAGTGGGAAGCTGGACTAATACCCACAGAGTAGCTGGTACACAAGGCAACAGTGGTGCATGTTAGAATAGCAGCAACATGCTGAGGAAGCAGGAAGGAGGCCTTGGTTAATGGCAGGCGGGAGGACCCGGGAGCACAGCTGAACTGCCCTGGAGCTGCCTGTGGGAAAATGGAGGAGATGTCAATAGGCAGCGATTACAGGGAAACCATTGCTACATGGAGACATTTTCCTAGAACACGCCTTGGTGTGGGAGGCAGGGGCTTTCCAAACTATCATTCTCCATGGACATTTTCTTTTGTAGTGTGTCTGATCACTGAAAAAGCCAAGACTTTTGAGATTTGTGTGCTTATTTTGTTGGTGGGATTGTTATCTTAAATAAGTATAATTCAGCAATTTGAGTTTCCGGGGTCTTCTCATACCTGTTCAGAATATCGACAAGTTGCTCTTCCTGGTTTGTATTTCCCACCTGCATTGATTCTTGGTTTTGGTTGGGCTCTCACTCGATTTTCTCCCTTCCTGGAACGATGTCTTTCCCTGGCTAGGAAGGAGAGAAACAACACACAGTTGTCTGGGTCCAATCTTCCTGTCTTATTGCAGACCCTAGCAGAGGGAAAAGGGAGAAAAAAGGATAGGGTTTTAAATCTGGTGAGTGCAAGCAAGAGCCCCTGTATGGTCAGGGATGCTTAAGTCAGGGCAGAGGCAGAGTCACTCTATAGTCACTCTCAATAAGCACTTATATTCATTCATTATTCTTTCCCCAAAGCATGAAAAGAATACATGCTGTGTATCAAACCTTGCCCTTTCCAAGTTCACAGCCTGGTCAAGGGAAGAAAAACATGTAAACCAGCATTTACAATGCCATGTGATAAGGGCTATGACAGAGGGATTGTAGAATGCTGTGTCCCGGAGGACAGATAAGAGAGGCTGCAAATCAGAGCTGAAGAGGAAGACGCCTGTGCAGAGCAAGAACTAGGTGGGCAAAAGAAGGGGCTTCTTTTTTTAACAATTATAAACATTCAGTGAGGAGAGAAAAGATCTCTCTTATTTACCTTAAAATTAAGGTAAGCGGAGTTTATTTTTAAAGGATGCATTTTGGAAAAGGACACTGCCCACAAATCCAACAGAAAGATGATACCATGGCTTTAAGGAGGAGCCAACATATGGAGAAAGCATTGCCAAAAATTTTAATAGTTCAGATCCACAATCTGTAAGAAGGCCATCATCCCAATCTTTTATGTCAGGGGTAGGCAAACTCTCTCTGAAAAGGGCCAAATAAAAAATATTTTAGGCCCTATGGGTCATGCAGTCTCTATCACAACTGCTTGACCCATTGTAGCTCAAAAACAGATATAGACAATGCATTAAACAATGCATTTAGCTCTGTTCCAGTAAGGTTATAATTATAAAAGCAGATGGCAGCATAGATTTGGCCCACAGAGCATAGTTTACAATCCCTAAATCTGATTCTCAGTGAAGGGTTACTACATAGGATGGGTAAATGTGTGTTTCACTTGTTGTGTAAAAAAGAAAGTCACACCAGGAGAAGAGGAGATATGGTGGGTTGGTGTGGGAAGGAATGGATAATCTTCTGTTATGCAAAAATGTTAAGGAATCTAAGAGAGGGTCTGTGTTCTTACTTTGCAGTGCAGAAAGGGAAACAGCGTATGTCAATATAGAGGGAGAGGAATCTCCTGGTTTCCACCATTGGAGAGTTAAAGTTTGCAAGCTTGCTAGTCTATTATCTTCACCTTACTTGGGATTTCTGTTAAAAATTCCAAATTTCCTCAGCAATACTGTTCAATAACCACCATTATCTCTAATATATAAATTATTGAATGATCCACAAACACTTTGATACATAGCTGCTCTCCTCTGCAAGTGGAGAGAGACGGGTTGGAAATGAACCCATGATTACAGGTGTTTGACTTCTGCTTTAATTGCTTTCCAACAGTCACAGAGAATGGACCAATTTTCTCAAAACATTATTTGTTCTGAAACAAAGGTCGAGGAGTAAAGTTTTGTCAATAAGCCCAGGAGCTTTGGGAAAGTACATGATGGGTTTTTCTTCTTTATTCTCAAATGGTTTACAAAGGCGTAGCATGACATTAACTGTGATTTTTATGCAGAATCTAAAACATTGAGCCATATTTGTCCTCTTTTAGCTCTTATTAAACTGAACACATGAGAGAGGGTTTGTAGAAAACCAAGATTGAGAGAAAAGAAAGGAAACTTCTCTTCCTCCCAGCCCCTTGCAACCACTAATCTACTTTCTGTCTCTGTGGATTTTCCTGTCTGGAAATTTTGTATAAATGGTACCGTACATAGCCATATGTCTGTCTTCTTTCACTAAGCACACTGCTTTCAAGGTACTACTGCTTTCAGTGATGCAGTAGTATGTATCCATTAGATGCACAAACCACATTTTTTTTGTGGTACTAGGGATTGAACCCAGGGGCATTCTACCTCTGAGTTACACCTCCAGCCCTATTTTATTTTTTATTTTGAAACAGAGTCTCACTAAATTGCGAAGGGCCTCACTAAGTAGCTGAGGCTGGCCACGAACCTGCGATCCTCCTGTCTCAGCCTCCCAAGTACTGGGATTACAAGCGTGTGCCACCACGTCTGGCTATAAACCACATTTTCTATCCATTCATCAAACTTGATGGACAATTGAGTTGCCTTTACTTTTTGGTTACTAGTAACGATACTGTAGTGAACATTCACATTGGTGGATGAAGATGTGTTTTCAGTTCTCCTGGGCAGGGAGTGGAATTGCCGGGTCATGTGGCAGCTGTTTAACATTTTGAGGAATTGTCCGTTTTCCTCGGCAGCTGCGCCATGTTGCTTTCCCACCGGCAGGGCAGATGGGTTCCGGTGTCTCCACATCCTTCCAACACTTGTCATGGTCCATTTTAGTGGGTGTGAGCTGTGATCTCATTGCAGTTTTGGTTTCCTTTTACAAAAGTACTAAGGATTTTGGATGCCTTTTCATGTATTTGTATTTATTCTTTGGAGAAATGTCTAGTCCAATGGAAATTGAAGTCTCAAAGGAGAAAAAATATAGATAAAATTAGTATTTACTGGATGCCTATAATACATTAGGTTCTTTCACCTTATGAAAATGAGTAATCATATTTTAAATCACATTTTATAAATAAGATTCAGAGAGGTTAAGAACTTGCTGAAGACAGGTAGACCTTGTTGAGCCAAGTCAAACAAGACCCAAAGACTTTTCCTTGGTGCCACGTATAATCTACTATCCCTCTCTTGTCTACACCTTCAAAGATGAGTAAGACAACTCTGATCGAATGGAGCATAACCTAAGTCATTCTCCTCTCTGGCCAAAAAACATGTAAAAACAAAATAAAATGAACTTTTGAGGAATATTGCAGAAAGGCCTCAGTGGTCCTCCTCTAATCCATGTGATGATAGCATTAGGGTGTGGTCATGCACTTGAGGTGGCCCCACATTTCTGGTGATTGGTGTAATCATCCTACTCTTTATTGATCTCCTCTTTTTGTAGCAAATGAGAAATCCACAGCCTGCCCTGGGACCTCTTTATATATATATATATGTATATATATATATATATTTTTTTTTTTTTGCGGTACCGGGGATTGAACGCAGGGGCGTTCTACGTCCGCGCTACGCCCCTGGCCCTATTATTTTATAGTTTATTTTGAAACCGGGTCTCACGAAGTTGCGGAGGGCCTCACTAAGGGGAGAGAGAGAGAGAGAGAGAGAGAGAGCGAGCTGAGGCTGACCGCGAACCCGGATCCTCCGGTCTCCACCTCCCAAAGTACTGGGATTACAAGTGCGCGCCACCACGCCCGGC